>JADOBO010000083.1:0-2500 GCA_016403345.1 Corylus heterophylla | reverse complement strand
GTAAATAAGTTTAGTAATCAAATCAAAATAATTTAACTACCATCAAATCTAAATACAATCAAATAATCAGATTTGATTATCATCAAATATGATTATAGGATATTACAATTAATTAAAATCAAATCAAATCTTCTAATATTCTCTAACAACTCCTACCTAACCAATAAAAAATGTAGGATAAAAACATATTTTATTGAATGTCTATTTCGGGAGACAGCAGCTCTATAATAAGTAATATGTATGGGATAATCTTGTGTCCTACAATGAGTAGCTTAACTAATGTGCTTTTATTCATCTACCAATTTGAAATTTTTACGACTTCTTAAGCTTTCACAAAAGAAACCAATCTTTAATGGCCATAAAGGTCAAATTGCTGATCAATAATGACCAGAAGTCTTCTGCTGATCAATGTAAAACAAATTGCAGGTTAAGAGGTTTTTCACTTTAGGGTTTAGGATAAATACACTGCTGCGTGGAGAAGAAAAGTTAAGAAAATGGAGAAGGAAGACCCACTAGCAAAGCTGCTGCGTGTTTCCAAAGTCTAGGGTATTAAAACTTACTATAATGGTGCCGTTTTGCTAAGTGAAATGAATTTTTTTTCCAACCAATACGGCGTCATTTGGGGGGCTTTTTAAAATTGATTTTTTCTCTCAAAATGTCATTTTAGTAATTTAAAATTGTCATTTTTCATCTTATTTGACGGTGATGACTAACGGAGTGGCCAATTTGTCATATTTTGAAACTTCGCAGAGCTACCTTATTACATTTTGAACATTGGGGGGCTAAGTTGCAAATGACTGATAATTTGAGGGCCATTTTATATGTTTTCCTATAATAAAATAAAATAAAATATGAAAATTGAGAAAGATCCCAACCAGCCCCTACTTCCTCAAAGCAATAACAAGTTTTGTGAGTGCCCATGCTTTCATGTAAGATTCCAATCTCTTAGTTTGCATCGTTTCCTCTTTCATTCCTTCCTTCCTACCATGGAACCCGTGAAAGAGTTCATTGTTGCAAAAGTGGGAGAGTTCGCTCTCTCTAAATTATTAGAGTCGTTGTATGATCAATTGGCGGTTCCCAAGTTTTGGGACTTGATACACAGAGAAGGAGAGGGACTTGAAGCAAACCTGGACAAGTGGAGACAAAAGCTGCAAGATATTCAGAAAATGCTCGATGATGCGGAGGAGAGGCAATATTCTGACCCAGCTGTGAAACAATGGCTGGATGATCTCAAACACTTGGTTTACGATGTGGACGATATAGTGGATGAGCTCGCCACTGATGCATTCCTAGCTGAAAATCAGGCTCGCCCAAGTAAGGTACGCAAACTCAACATCCCACGTGCTTCGTCTACTCTTAAAATTGATAGTACGCTGCAGTCAAAGATAAAGGAGGTCACGCATCGATTCAATGAAATCGTGACTCGGAAAGATCAATTGAATTTGAAGGAAACTGATGGGAGGTCACACGGGAAAACAGAAGTACGGGCACCAACTTCTGTATCGACTGAACTTGAACATCATGTTTATGGCAGGAAAAAAGATAAAGAGGCTATACTTGAATTGTTGGTGGGTGAAACATGTGGTGATGCTGGACTAGCTGTGATTCCTATTCTTGGTATGGGGGGTATAGGAAAAACAACTCTTGCTCAACTTTTATTCAATGATGAAAAAGTCCACCACTCTTTTGATTTGAAAGCATGGGCTTGTGTTTCTGAAGACTTTGATATCGATAGAGTCACAAAAACAATTTTACAGTCCCTCACTTCTGATAACTGTGATGGCAAGGATCGAAATTGGTTGCAAGTCAAACTTAAAGAGAAACTACAAGGCAAAAAGTTTCTAGTTGTTTTGGATGATCTTTGGAATGAGAAATATCATGACTGGACTATCCTACGTGCTCCCTTCCTAGCAGGGACTTCAGGAAGTACAATTGTCATCACAACTCGTAATCAAAGAGTTTCTTCAATGACAGGTACCATTCCAGCCTACCGTTTGCAAGTGTTGTCAAATGATGCTTGTTTGTCTGTATTTACTCAAAATGCGTTGGGGGCAAGCAACTTCAATGCACATCCAAACCTTCAAGATATTGGTGAAAAAATTGTTGAAAGATGTAAAGGCTTGCCTTTGGCGGCAAAGACTCTTGGAGGCCTCTTGCGCACTACACATGACCATGATGAGTGGGAAGATGTACTTAAGAGCAAGTTATGGGATATACCAGAGGAGAGAAGTGGAATTGTTCCAGCTCTTATGTTGAGCTACCACCATCTCCCTTCACATTTAAAAAGGTGTTTTATGTATTGTTCAATATTTCCCAAAGACTATGAATTTGAAGAGCAGCAATTGGTTTTGTTGTGGATGGCAGAAGCTTTAATTCAGCCACCAAAAGGGGATAAGCAAATGGAAGATCGGGGTAGCGAGTATTTTCAAGATTTGTTGTCAAGGTCCTTTTTCCAACAATCAAGCACAGAGAAGTCACGATTTGTGATGCATGACCTCAT
>JADOBO010000082.1:0-66454 GCA_016403345.1 Corylus heterophylla | reverse complement strand
TTTAGTTGTTTTGTCTCGTAATTTGAAAAATAATGCACGGCCACATGCTCACAGTCACAGCAAATGCAAGGGAAAGAAACAAAAACTTGAAAAAATAAAAATAAAAAATAAAATAGCACTACACAGTCTGTACAGCCGCACACGCCCGACAAAAAAAAAAAATTGGAACTTGGAAAATTGAAAAGTGAAAACAATAAAAAGTTGCAGACTTGCAGTCTGCCACTCGGCTCAGTAGTACTCTTGTCTCTTTACCGTGCTAGGCTGCTAGCCATTTCCCAAGTTAAGCAAAGCAAAGCAAGTTAAGCAACCAAACGACCAGGGACCAGTTGAAGAAGAGTAATTGAAGTTAGAGTTTCAACATTCAAGACCTTGCCGAATCTACTGCTTTTGCTGGAGCCTGGAGATAAAACAAATTTCTGAGAGGCTGCTGGAAATTAATTCTGATGGTAGCTGGTGTGGTGGGAAATTAGGAAGGTTAGGTCAATTTTCAAGTTTGTTTTTCTATTCGGCTGGCAGCACTGGCTTATTTCTGTTTTTATTGTGTTGTGGTTGTGGACCTGTGGTAGCGGATTAGGGTAGCTGGGATAAAGGGCTTTGAATGGGTAACATATTATTTTACCTTATTATTATTATTATTTTTTTTTTACATATAAAATTTTTTCCCTGAAAATTTTGGGGAGTGCCCATGCCTATGCCGACCCTCCCCTACCTCCGTCACTGAATCTCTCGCTTGGAAACATGCACAGACAAGTCCATCTAAGTTATAATATATCTCTGTTAAAAAATAAAAAAAGTTATAACATATTTATACAGCATATAAAAATGTCATGAATGCTTTTTATTTCTTTTTTTTTTTTGATAAAAACTTGAATTCTCATTAAATCAACTCAGAAGGCACAGATCTAATACGATCCGCCTCTAAAATTCCACAAATACATTCAGGAGGAACAGATCCCCACTCATGATCCATGGCTTCTGACATCGCCAGACTAGCTAAAGCATGGGCAGCCCAATTGATCTTGCGTGGGATATAAACCATCTCCCAGCCCGGCATTCCCAGCAATGAGAGTTTTATATCGGCCACTAGGTGACCTCTAATCATCGCATCGCTTCCGTGTCATTCACTTTGCGCCCACCAAAGACCTTGGCATCACTCTCCGGCTTCAGTTTTGGAAACCCGATCTTTGCACAATTTAATAGCCATTAGCGGCCAATGCTTCGCGGATGTGGGATCCAACAGCCCGGTGGGTCAAACTTTTGCAGCCACCATGCGCCCTCGATAATCACGAATAAGAGCCCCCAGTCCCAGTCTTCCGTGCCTCCTATCAACTCCTGCATCCCAATTAACTTTATACCACCCGTTTGGAGGAGGCTTCCATTTGAGCGTATTACTCGAGTCAGGATAAGAACTCCCCAGAGCCGTCGTTTGCTGGGAGGCAAAATCTTCCGACGCTTGAACTGCGTGCTGTAAAACAGAGTTTGGGTGAACAAAAGATCCTCCATGCACATACTCGTTCCGCCGATGCCATATCCCGCGAGCTATTCCCACAAACTGCTGGATTTCCGCATCACTACATTTCCGGAGCATTCCATCAACAACCTGGGTAAAATCTGGTCCTTCATATACACTCTTCTGGAATTTTGCATTTCCTGCTCCCCAAACATCCCTCGCCGACGGACATTGCCACAAAATGTGGAAAGTCGTCTCAGGCTCGAGATCGCATATGGGACACATTGGTGAAGAAATAATTTTACGTCGGCAGAGATTGTCCCGGGTTGGGAGAATCTCATGACATGCCCGCCATAAAAAATTCTTCGCCGCATTGGGGACATGGAGCTTCCACAGTGATCGCCAAAATCCTTTAGAGTTTGCCCGAGAAGACCCTTCCTCCTTGGATCCCATTTCACGCTCTTTTTGGAGGTGATAGGCACTTCTCACCGAAAAAATCCCATTAGCCGTACCACGCTAGATCAGTTTGTCTTCCTGGTTCGTATGGCTTATTGGTATTGAATGGATTATGGCTATTTCCTCCCTGGTAAAGAGTTGCTCCAAGAGAACATGATTCCACCAACGCGTCTCCCCATCTATTAGATTGCTGACAGTAGCTTGAGGATTCAACAACCTTGGGGGTGATTGCACCTTAAAGGTGGATGGAATGGGGAGCCATCTATCTTCCCAAATCTGTACTAAATGACCATTCCCGATTCTCCAATATAGCCCCTCCCGGACTACGTCACACGAGCTTTGAATACTCCTCCATGCAAATGATGGGTTGCGCCCTAAAGGAGCATCTAAGATTGAACACCCCGGATGATATTTGGCTGTTATGATACGTGAAAGTAAACTTTCGGGCCTCTTCCACATTCTCCAAATTTGCTTAGCCAGAAGAGCCTTGTTAAAACAATGCAAATCTCGAAAACCCATACCTCCCGCAGCCTTTGATATGCCCATTTTTTTCCAGCTCATCCAATAGATCCTTTTCTCCTTCTCTTTATGTCCCAAAAAACCTCATCATCAAAGAATTGATCTCCGAACATAAAGATTTTGGGAGCATAAAAATGCTCATACAATATGTTGGGATAGCTTGGATCACTGCTTTCAATAATATCTCATTCCGAGCTTGAGAAAGGAATTTTAGCTTCCAGTCTTGAAGCCGTTTCCATACTTTCTCTTTTAGATTCTTGAAAGCTGTCATTCGAGAGCGACCCACTAAAGCTGGTAAGCCCAAATATTTATCAAAGCACTATGTAGGAGGGATTCCTGCAACACCCTGAATCAACTCCTTAACCACATTAGATGTATTGCAGCTAAAAAAGATCCCAGTTTTGTTGGTATTCATTTTTTGTCCGGACGCCAACTCATATTGATGCAAAATAAAATATAGGTGATTCCATTGGGAGAGAGAAGCCCTGCAAAAAAGAAGGCTGTCATCCGCAAAGAAAAGATGGCTGATTTCCGGGCCGTTTTTTGATGTTGGGACCCCTGTTAAAAGCCCCTCCCTTCGGGCCTGGTATAACATAGAGCTAAGAGCCTCTGCACATAGGAGAAAAAGGTACGGGGAAATGGGATCTCCTTGGCGAATACCCCTAGTCGGGGTAATCAACCCACATGGCGATCCATTTACAATTACTGAATATCGCACCGATCTGACACACATCATAATTAGAGAAATCCACCGTTCATCAAACCCCATCCTCCTCATAACAGCCTCCAAAAATCGCCATTCAACCCGATCATATGCCTTACTCATGTCAAGTTTAATAGCCATAAAACCTTTCTTACCACACATTCGAGAATGCATCGTATGTAGGGTTTCATAAGCCACCAAGACATTATCCGAGATAAGGCGGCCAGGAATAAAAGCACTTTGTGACTGGTCAATAATATTTGGCAAAATCTTTTTGAGTCTGTTTGCAAGAACTTTGGATATAATCTTATACAAAACATTGCATAAGCTTATCGGCCTAAATTCCGAAACGCTCGTTGGATTTTTCCGTTTAGGAATCAGTACTATATGAGTCATATTCAGTTCAAAGGGCATCTCACCAGAATGAAGGATTTCAAGAATAACCTTGCATACCTCATCTCCCATGGTGCTCCAATTTTTTTGAAAGAAACAAGCATTCAAACCGTCTCGACCCGGTGCTTTGAGGGGGGACATTTGGAAAAGTGCTATTGTGATTTCAGCTGCTGTAAAATTCTGTGTAAGTTCCATATTCATTTCTGTAGACACTCGGTCCATTAGATGATGAGTACACGGATGAACATCCCCAAGTTGTCCCTGGGTGAAAAGTGTAGTGAAATATTGCACAAAAGCCCTTTCCACCTTAACTGGTGTATTCCAAATCAGCCCACTTTCATCCGTAATTGACACCACATAATTTCTCCTGCGTTTTGAGTTGACACAAGCGTGATAATACTTAGTATTACGATCGCCATATTTGAGCCAGTCCTCCCGTGCCCTTTGTTTCCACCACAGCTCTTCTTTGTCTAACATAATCTGCAGTTTCATCTGGAGCTTTTTTGCTTCTGCAGCAGCCCCCAATTCGTCCTTCTCCTGTAGCCCTACTAGCTGTTTTTTCATCCTTGTAATTTGGACCTGCGTGCTGTCATGCTGGGTACTCCTCCAATGAAGAAGCTTCGCCACACATCCCTTCAACTTGGCATTTAAAGTATCCCACTTCTTCTCATGTGTGCTGGGCCGGGTCCATGCATTCTGGAGAATTTCCTGACACTCTTCGTCCAAAGCCCAACATGCTTCAAACCTGAACCGTGGACTCTGTCGAGCTGGCTCAAAAATTCGGACCATTTGTAATAAAAGTGGAGCGTGATCAGAACAAATTGTTGCCTCCACAGTGATCGCAGCATCCGGATACAAAGTCCGCCAAGCCTGGTTTGCTAAGCCACGGTCCAATCTCTCCTTGACTAGCTCCAAACCTTCTTGACAATTACTCCAAGTAAATTTGGGTCCATTATACCCCAAATCGTCCAATTCACATTCCTCAAGGGTTTATTGAAAAGCTTGCATAAGACCCCATTGGCGCACATTGCCACCCCATTTTTCCGACATTGTTAACACCTCTTTGAAATCTCCAATACACATCCACGGTTTGGGGTCTAAACTAGCTAAATGTTTCATCAAGGCCCATGCTTCGTGTCGCTTATTTGCCTCCGGATGGCCATAAAAGCCTGTAAACTTCCAATCCAAATCAAGAGTGTGGCTGTGAACTTTAGCATTTATGTGCCGGCGGCTAAAATTTTGGATTTCAACCCCGCTCTCCGACTCCCATAGCAAGGCCAAACCTCCACTTTTACCCATACAATCCACTACGAACATATTATCGAACCCCAATTTCATCCGGACACTCTCCATTTTATTATGGCGTAACTTGGTTTCCATAAGAAAAACCAAGTTGGGTTTCTTTTCCTTCACCAAACGACGAAGGTCATAAACTGTGCGAGGGTTCCCAAGCCCTCGACAGTTCCAGCTAAGAACGATCATTGCGGTCGGCGGGGCTGTAAATCAGCCTCCGCCAATCCCGAACCATTTTCAGCAAAATTACTATCAAGCCGTTGACAAGTCTGCTTTGTATTTACCTCCTCCTTCTCTTCCCCCCCTTGTCCTCTTTTTTTCCGGCTCCCCGATACAATAGGAAGTATCTCATTCTGCTCGTCTTCTATATTTTTCCTCTTCAAAGGTATCACCATCTTCCTTTGATCTCCATTAAATTTGTCCTTCAGCTTCGCAATCCCCACCTGGCTTTCACTCATGGTTTTTTCCACCTCTGCAAGTATCAAGCCTGTGTAAGTTCCCCTTGGACTAGAATGATCGCCACCCAGGCCCTTAGGCATGGAACTTGGGCTCTTCCCTGTTTCATTGAATCCAATGGGCCAAACACCCAAAGGTGACAGCTGGTCCTTCCCTTTTGTAGACTTTCCAGCCTTCATAAAATCTTTCTCTTCTTGTGCTGCGTCTCCAATATTGTGGGTCCGCATATCATTTTTAAAATTCAGTGATTTCTTCTCCCCATTAATATCTCCAGCTTGTCGTTCCTTAGAAAACACATCCTCCACATGGCAATCCCTGGTATTCTTCCCCTGATACACGCCCGAGCCCCCGCTTTTTCCATTTCGGGAGACAAATCGCTGACTTTCCCGAAATACTTTTCTCCTATCCTCTCCTTCGCCGGCGTCAGTATTCTCAGTTTTCCGACCAAAGCCTGGTCTAGTTTCCCGGTCAGCAGCTCGTCCAGACCGCTCCTCCTGTGCAGACTTCGCTTGCCCTTTAGTTGGTATGTTTCTCCCGAAAACTCTATCCGTTTTCCTCGTCGGAGATGGTGCTCTCAGCCACGGCCCATACCGTGGAATGGATTCCTGGTTGCGCAGCTCACTTTTGTTCGAGCAACCCGTTTTCCCGTGGCAAATTACACCACAATGAAAACAGAAGATCGGGAGTCGTTCGTACTGGAAGGTTATCCAAACCGGTTTCCCTTGGATATTCAATTTTCGTCCTCGTAAAAGTGGTTTGGTTAAATCTAGACGAATTTTAACTCGTAAAGATTCTCCCCAGCCCATTCCATTTGCCTCCGTGTCCACCGCTTCCACCGTACCTACAGAATCGCCGATCTTCCGTCCAATGTCATTGCCCATACATGCCAATGGTAGATTTACCATTCGAACCCAGAAAGCCGCTTTGTCAAAAGTGTAGTCTGATGGTTGTGCAAGTCCATCAAAATCCTCGACCAAAAAGAGACTGCCTTCGAAGACCCAAGGTCTTCCCCCTAGTACCCGTTCCTTATCCCTTGCGTCAGAGAATTCAATCAAAAACATATTATCCCCAAGAACTTTGAAGAATAGATCTTCAGCAGGTTTCCACCACCTTAATAGAGTTTTTCGGATGGTTTCTTTGCTCACCACGTGGTCCACCATTAGTTTCCCAATAACACATGATTTCCCCAAAGAAACCCCAGTTAATAAATCTTCTGCTTGAATATCAATTTCCACGCCATCTTCCTCTTCCGTCAACGACAGGTTTCCCCAAGGTTTGGCCAGGTTGTCCGCCATTTGAAGTGAAAACAAAGAGCGATGCGAGAACTATTCCTTTCACAGGCACAAAGGTCTGGAAAAACGATTCCTTCTCCACTAGTTAGAACTAAAGAGAAAACCACAAGTTTCAATAGAGACTCATATAGGATTCAAATCTGGCTTATTCTCCGCCCTGCAAAAATCCGATTTCTCCCTAATGGCCTTGACGAACAATGGGTAGCGCCACCTCAAAGGCTACACCTCCCAATTGTCCCCATTAGTTTCTTCGAAATCGGAATTTTCATCGGCCGGCGGTAAACTTGCACCTTTTTAACCGGTTTTGCTTTTTATTTCTTACTTATTAAGTGAAATTAAGTTTTATAAATGATTTTATGGAAAGTCTAAAATGACTAATCATTATTGGGTGACAGTACAAATGTGAATAGAACTTTTTCGCTAGTCACGGTACCGCACAAGTTGTCTTCATGAAGACTTCTTGACGAAATTTTCTCATAATAGCCTCCAATAAGTTGGACGGTGGATCCAAAATTTTTAGTGGTAGTAGCTTTCACGGGCCATGCCATGCCACCCTTAATGTTTACTTTGACGTGTTTAATTCACAGCATCCATGATTTTATTTTGGTTCGTTTTCTTATCCATTTGCTCCTTTTAACTTTTGAGACTTTGCTTTTAGCTTTTGTGTTATTTCTTCGTGTTGTTGGAATCATTGACAATTTTATTTTGGGTTAAAGCTCATTACTCCTTGTGGTTTAACCAAAAAAAAAAAAACTAATACACTACATAATTAAGATTGAATCAAGCTTTTTGGACTACTTTTATTTATTTTTTTCTTTTTCCTTATTTATTTATTTATTTATTTTTTCTGTTTTGAGAATAAATATTTAAACATAAGAATATTCAATAACCTAATTTAAAAAAAAAATAAAAATAAAAAAAATAAAAAAAACTAATTAGATGTCAAAGTAGGGTGGGTACGTGTAGTATGAGTGGATCACTTGATAAATCGAAGTCTGTAATAAATGGATCACTTGATAAATCACACCATCAACAAAAAAAATTTCATAAAAATCACACTATATAAGTCTTGATGGAAATAGTTAAGACCACCATCAACGAACAGGCCGCGTTAACTCAATTTCTTTCCTTGGGCTTCTTTCGTCAACATTCCGGGAACCTCCGACATTTTCCCTTTCATTTCGTTTGGCATGAATTTCATATTTTCTATTAATCCATTGTCGATTTGGCATCTTCCGCGAGAAAAGTCTACTACGTTTAGATGGCCGGCGGAAAAGAAATCTGGACTTGTATGATGAGACGATTAAATCAACAAAAAGCCCTTTACAATTTACCAGAGAATATGAAATAATTGGGATAACTGCCAAAGCGCTTAAAACAACCGGAGCCCATGACGTTCCACGACTATACATCAAAATACAAGCTGCACTGAAGGCTACTATCATGCCCATAATGGATATGAATAGTGTGGCTAGTGCAAGCAACAACTTTGAAGGAACTGACACGTAGAAATCCTCTTCTCTGAAACGTGACACGAACATTGACAAGAACAGTAGTATTGAAGCCGAAGAGGAGAATAGTGCAATTGCATCTGATATAAAGAATACCTTAAACCAAGTATTTCTCAAAAGAGTAGGAGTGACTTGTTCTTGATTGTGTTCTTGATTGTTGCCACCTGGCACAGAGAAGACTGCAGCAAAAATGACAGCGGCAATTAATGTTGCCACGACCATGCAATTGTTTGATGTGTTCTTCATCCACGTTTCAGCATCTATTTGCAAAGCTTCATGTTCCTTTTTAAATAACTCCTTAGGTGTTAAGCCTTTTTTATTCTTCATGTTCATGTATGACGGCGGGACAATCGTTTCTATTTCCTACAGATCAAGTATACATTGACAAGTAACAGTTGAACCAATATTATTTATGCAACCAGAAGGGAAAAAAAAAAGCAAATTAAATAATATTATTGCTCACCTTAAACCACAACAATTCTCGTTGCATTCTAAAGCCTCCTAATACAATATTGACTCGATCAAGAGGAGCCAAATGTCCAGCTAAGTGTAGTATGTTGTCCTCGCTTTCCAAAGTAATAAAGGATGCAAGGCTATACGTGATAGTATCTATCTCATATATAAGATTGACCACACTCTCTTGTCGATATTTAATAGCAATGTGAAATAAACTCATGTTATCTTCGTCCAATTGCCATAAAAGGTCAGGATAAGAGCGTGTAATTATATTTAGAAATTCAACATTTCCAACTTTTGCAGCTTCAAAAAGTAAAGTAATATGAGAGTGAGCCAAGTATGATGAGGACTGTTTGTCTGGAATTGCAACATTTTTCCAAAGGACTTCAACTAATTGATGGGCTACAGTATTCATCAAAGCTTTGTTACAAATCCCTTTGAACCCTATAGTTGAGAAAAGAATCTATTAAGAAATCAGAGAAGGTTTAGTAATAAAGAAATATTAAATCTATATAGTCATTCCATTATAAGAAATTATGTTGAAACCATTATAAAATAAAAATGCAAAGAGTTTTTCCAGACTTGAATCTGTGAAAGAAAGCGTTCTGGTTATTTTTTGAGTATCCCAGTTCAGTATGGCGGATGAACTCCCCAAACTTTGGGAAAAATTCACTCTTATAGAAGATGAAGATGTGGAACTCGAAATTCCGGGGGAACAGTTTCAAGAGTTAGCTTCACGTGGCCAGGCATGCATAGTTGGTAAACTGTTAACGGATCGACGGTCAGTAAAGAAATCATCAAGGATTCTCTCTCGTGATGGTGGAAGCCCATGGGTGCTCTCTCCTTTAAGGTTATTGGAGACAACCTTTTCCTGATCGATTTCACCAATAAGGAGGACAAGGAACGTGTATTGGAAGGGACGCCATGGGTGTTTGAAGGGAATTTGTTTCTCATTGAAGATTTCGATGGCTCTTTTGCTCCAACAGATTTCACGTTTGACCATGCTGCTTTCTAGGTCCAAATGAAAAATCTGCCTCCGCTTGTATGGGTCGAGAGATAGGACAAATGATCGGGGCCTCGGTAGGGGTAGTGGAAGCCATTGACACGGATGGAGAAGGGCTAGGGTGGGGCGAATCGTTACGGGTTAAAATCCTGCTTGATCTAACGAAACCACTCCCGAGAGGAAGGAAACTAAAAATTCAAGGAAATCTACGTTGGATTATCTTTCAATATGAGCGCCTCCCTAAGAGATTTTGCTACAATTGTGGAGTCATAATCCATGGTAAGTCTGGCTGTTCCCGACGAGTTCCCTCCGCCTTCAAGAGCATGAGTATGGCCCGTGGTTGAGGGCTGCTTCTCCAACCAGACTATCCGAAAAAAATCAAGGGAGATCTACAATGCGGGGAGCACATTCTCAAGGAACGAATGGAAAGGGTAGCACAGAAACTCATTGGGAGAGAGGTTACCAGGGTGATCGGAAATGGGCGGAATCTGACGGGGATGATGTTGGCGGCGCCGATGAAGCTTCTACGAAGGTGGGTGAAAACCCTAGCTCCCAAAACAGAGAAGGCGGAATTAGAGGCGTGTCTCAAGGGGAATGTTTCAGAAAGGAAAAATCTAAAAAGGAAAGGAGAGCGCATCTGATTATGATGTATTAAGAAGGGAGGATTCGCGGACAGCACCGTTGGAGCAAAGGGTTCCCAAAAAAGGAAGGTGGAATGAGGCGACACGTAGCTTTTCCTTGCATACATCTCCAGGATATGTTGGGAGTCAGCAAGATAGTGGATTGGTGGACCAGCTCTTTATGGGCCCTAATGGAATTAGTAGGAGCCCTATGGACTCACAGCAGTTTAAGGGCCCAATTTTCTCCGAGGTGGCAAAAGCAGTACGGGAAAAACACGGAGGATTCAAACAGGGGGCAGGGGATTTGGTACCAGATAAGAAACAAAAAATGGTGTCGTGGAAGCGTAAGGCATATGGTGACAACGACCAAGAGGAGCTCCCAGCACTGAAAGACCAAAAGAAAAAAAGAAATGTAAACGGTGATTTAAAACCCACTGGGGAGAATCAGGAGGGACTTTGTTTGAATGGTTCGGATAAAGAAAAGTATGGATCGGGGATGGCGGAGGCTGTGGAACAGCCCCGCCGACCGCAATGAGAATCATTAGTTGGAACTGTCGAGGGCTTGGGAACCCTCGTACAGTTCGAGAACTTTGCCGGTTGGTGAAACTAAAGAGACCCGCTATGGTTTTCCTTATGGAGACCAAATTACATCGAGAAAAAATGGAGGTAATTCGGTGGAAACTCAATTTTCAAAATATGTTTGTGGTAGACTGTGTGGGCAAGAGTGGTGGTATGGCTTTACTTTGGGGAAAGATGTGTCGGTGACTATTAAAAACTTCAGTCAACGTCACATAGGTGGTATGGTGCAAGAGCCGGGTATGATCGAAGAATGGATGTTCACGGGCTTTTATGGGCACCCGGAACCCTCGAAAAGATTCGAAGCTTGGGCCCTTCTCACGTATATTGGCCACCATTTTACAGTGCCATGGGTGTGTCTGGGAGACTTTAACGAAGTGGTGGATTGGTCGGAAAAATGGGGAGGTACGACCTGGGCTAGGAGTCAAATGTTAGCGTTCCGCAATGCTTTGGAACAAAGTAATCTCGCTGATTTGGGTTATGTGGGCCCAAAATACACTTGGAGCAATTGTCGAGAAGGAACGGAATTTACAAAGGAACGGCTAGACAGGGGTGTGGCAAACCCCGAATGGCGCACTTTATACCCGGAGGCGGAAGTCCGGGTGGAGGTAACCACTTGCTCGGATCACTTCCCATTGACACTTGTATTGTCAGGAACCCAGTTGCATAGCCGATCAAAAAAAGCTTTCAAGCATGAGGCGGGCTGGGCAATTGATGAAGGTTATGACGATGTGATACAGCATGCATGGATTACGCCACAAGACCGGAATTGGGGGAGTATTGGGGATAATTTGAAACGCTGTCAGGGGGGCTTAGAAAGATGGCAGGCCTGTTTGCATGGGAACTTGCATGGTAATATCAAAAGCCTTCAAAACCGAATACTCTCTCTACAAGACAAACACAGTGAAGCGGTGGGAAACCAACTAAAAGACTCCAAAGCCGAACTGCAAGCCCTTCTGGATAAGCAAGACCTGATATGGAAGCAACGTGCAAAAACAGATTGGTTGCGATATGGAGATCGCAACACGAAATTTTATCATGCCTGCGCAAATTTTTGGCGAAAATCTAATCAGATTCTGCAGATAAAAGACGGAGATGATAGGGACTGTGTGACTAAGGAAGAGGTAACAAATGCTTTTATAAAATATTTTGCTGGTTTGTTCACTTCGGACCATGCAGGTGATATGGACGCTTGCCTACACCCGCTCACTAAACGGGTAACGGATGGGATGAATGAAGAATTGCTCGAACCGTTTGTTGGTGAGGAGGTTCATAGGGCGCTCCAGCAAATGGCCCCTAAAGGCACCAGGCCCGGATGGATTCACTGCTGGTTTTTTCCAAAAAAACTGGGGAATAGTGGGAGAAGATATTAGACAAGCAATTTTGGG
Organism: Corylus heterophylla; assembly: GCA_016403345.1. Lineage (NCBI taxonomy): Eukaryota > Viridiplantae > Streptophyta > Magnoliopsida > Fagales > Betulaceae > Corylus > Corylus heterophylla. The sequence goes on along the minus strand of JADOBO010000082.1, from coordinate 54,338 downwards.
TATTCTCAACTCGGGTATTATGCCTCCTTCACTCAATAATACCAATATTGCTTTAATTCCTAAGGTGAAAAATCCTACTAGTGTCAGTGAATTCAGATCTATTAGCTTATGTAATGTGCTTTACAAGCTGATCTCAAAAGTGTTGGCAAATAGGCTCAAAAAAGTGCTCCATCTTTTAATTTCCCCGGCTCAGAGCGCTTTTATCCCTGGTAGACTCATTACCGACAACGTGTTGGCGGCGTATGAAACTTTGCATACAATGCACTCACGTTTGAAAGGTAAAAAAGGCTTTATGGCAGTGAAGCTAGATATGAGTAAAGCGTATGACCGGGTAGAGTGGAACTTTCTTGAGTCCATTATGAGACGTATGGGTTTTGCTCCTAAATGGATTCATCTCATGATGATGTGTGTGACTAGTGTTTCTTATGCAATTGTGATTAATGGTATTCCTTGTGGTCAAGTTATCCCAGAGAGGGGATTAAGACAGGGTGATCCGATTTCCCCATACTTGTTTCTGTTATGCGCAGAAGCACTTAGTGCTTTATTGTACCAAGCAAATGGAGAAGGGGTCTTGATGGGGGTCCCCACCTCTAGAAGGGGTCCTCGGTTAAGCCATCTCTTTTTGCGGATGATAGCTTGCTCTTTTGCAGGGCCACTATAGAGCAATGGAATTCCATGTCGAATGTACTCAAAGTTTATGAGAAGGCCTCGGGACAACGATTGAACAATCATAAGACATCCATCTACTTTAGTTCCAATACTCCTATGGTGGATAGAGAAGCGATTCTTGCACTTTCAGGGATTCCTGTCTCTCAACTTTTTGATGCTTATCTGGGTCTCTCTGCTATGGTTGGAAAATCCCGCACGGCTTCTTTCAGGGGTATAATTGATAGAGTTTGGAAGAGATTACAAGATTGGAAGCTGAAATTTCTTTCCCAAGCGGGTAAGGAAATTTTACTCAAGGCAGTAATCCAAGCGATCCCATCTTACTGTATGAGTGTCTTCTTGCTCCCTAAAGGGCTTTGTCTGGAGCTCAATTCACTTATCAAGAAATTTTGGTGGGGCAACCAAACAAATGGGTCACGTGTGCACTGGCTGAGTTGGGAAAAAATGGGCCGCTCAAAAAATTCGGGAGGTATGGGTTTCCGCGATTTTCAAAGTTTTAACAAAGCTTTGTTGGCAGAGCAATGTTGGAGGCTTTGGCAACAACCCGACAGTCTGGTGGGTCAAATTATGAAGGCTAAATATTTTTCAGATTCCAATATTCTTGAAGCAACTTTGGGAAAACGCACGTCATATGCTTGGCGGAGTATCCTAAGTTCTCGTGATTTACTCAAGGAAGGTTTGATATGGCGGGTCGGGAATGGGAATCAAATCCGGATTTGGAAAGATAAATGGGTCCCCACAACCCAAAGTGGCCGTATTCTTTCTCCCCCTCTTATGTTAGGCAAGGATGCCACAGTTAGTCAATTGATTGATGAAGACACAAGATGGTGGAAGCCCCAACTTTTAGATACTTTATTCCACTGTGAGGACATCCAGAGGATCAAGTCCCTTCCCCTAAGCTGTAACAACCAAGATGATATTCAGATTTGGAGGGGTACCAAGAATGGAATTTTTTCTGTAAGGAGTGCCTATCACATTCAATAGGAATTACTGATATGTCGTGAACCTGGCAGTTCTCATGGGACTTCATTGTCGGCAGTCTGGAAAGCCTTATGGGCATTGCACGTAGCAAATGCGGAGAAAAACTTTTTATGGAGAGCTTGTCATGAAATTCTTCCCACACGAGCCAACTTATATAAAAGGCATATTATACAAGACCCTCTATGTCCAATCTGTGGGCAAGAGGAGGAATCGGTTTTTCACATTCTTTGGCAATGCCGCTCTGCTATGGACGTTTGGAGCATGGGCAATATAAAGCTCCAGAATAGTGCTTTCTTGGGACCTCGTTTCATTCAAGTGGTTGAGGGAGTCTTCGGTAAGTGCTCTCCAGAGGAAGTACGGGAATTTGTGGGGCTGGCTCAAAGAATTTGGATGCGGAGAAATGACGTAGTGCATGGGGGCTCATTTACCCCTCCATCAGTGCTTTTGAAGCTGACCCACAGTGCTCTCACTGAGTTCCAGACGGCAAATGGGCTGAATACACAAGTCCCTTCAGTTTCGGTCCACCAGCAAAGCCACTGGGAGGCTCCATCAACGGGTTGGCTCAAAGCCAATTGGGATGCAGGTTGTAATCGTTCCCAGGAATCCATGGGCTTTGGGATAGTCATTCGGGACTGCCAGGGGCATTTGGTGGCAGCGAAGTGCATTTCCAGGCAAGGTTTATTGACTCCGGCGGGGGCAGAAATTACAGGGGCACTATTGGCTGTCCAACTTTGCAACAACCTGGGTCTAGCAAGGGTCCATTTCGAAGGAGATGCGAAAGGGGTCGTTGAGGCTATAAACTCGGTGAATCGTGACTTTAGTCCTCTGGGTCATATTGTGGACGATATTCGGCATGAACTACAAGGGATTTCTCAATGGCAGTTTACATTCGTGGGTCGGGAAGGGAATAGAGCAGCTCATCTTCTTGCCCGGCTCGCCGCTTCTACTGGGTCCGATCATTCTTGGATGAATGAACAGCCTGAGTGTCTTAGAGATATTATTTGCTTGGAACGGTCTATGTTAGTTTTTAAGTTCGATCATGTATACTGTGAAACCCATTCCGCCCTGACTTCGCAGAAACTAGTGGGGACAATGTGGGGGTGTAGCCTTTGTGGTGGCGCTACCTGTTGTCTGTCGAGGCCACTAGGGAGAAATTGGGGCTTGTTGAATGGATGTTTTTACCAGTATTGTACTCTTCATGTTTGATCAATATAAGCAACTATTAATTATCAAAAAAAAAAAAAAATGCAAAGATAACTAAAGCATTAAATGCGGCTACTTGTGTCCTAATTATTGACTTCTTAACATATGTTTTGTTCTTTATGCAATGTTTGTTAAAAAAAAAAAATGTTTTGTGAATAAATCGTGTAAAATTGTCATTATGTTGTGATATTTTAATGTAATAAAAGAACTACTTGGAAAATGTCGTGTGTATATATATATATATATATATGCAAATAAAGAAGTTTGGGTTGAGGCAAACAAACAATAATTTAAGCAACTTCTCCATAATGATAGTTGACTTTCGCTGCCAATTGCCAAAGGTTTGCTGGCCAACATTTCCAAAGCTCTCCACCCAAATTCAATGTCCGCACTTGCTATGGCTGGATACATTGCCAAAATTTTCAATGCTATATCTGTTCATAAAAATGGTAGATTAGTTTGACCATATTGCATTTTAGCATTAATTGCAATATGGTCGCCAATATTGCAAGAGAAGTGGTAAGTACTCCATCCAAGTTGTGTAATTGTCTCACACTCATCAAACAAAGTTATAGTAAGATATAGTGCTTACCATACATATCATTGTAACTAGTACACTCAAGGAGCTCAATGCGTTTATCAGGAGTCAACTCCTCAAGAGGAGTCATAGAGAATAGATACGAGACCATTTCTGTATGTCCTACATATGCTGCAACATTTAATGGTATGTCTCCACTGCCATCAGGGATCATTCGCAATGTCATGTTCCTTTCCACCAGCTGCTTAGCAATTCCGACAATTCCTGATTGAGCAGCTGAGTGAAGGGCCGTAAATCCATTAACGGTTTTTAATTCCAAGTCCTTCGGAGTCATCAATTTCAACAATTCTTTTACAAAAGTGGTGTGTTTTGCAGTCACCGCAACGTGAAGTACGGTCGCTTTCTCTTTCGTTATGGTAACTCGAACACAGTCTGGGTTCTTCTCAAGAAAAGTCATAGCAGCCGGCCAATCACCTTTGATGGTAGCTTGAAGGAGGGGACGACACATGGCCCTGTATTCATCTAGCGTTCTTTCCACTGGAATTTTGTTTTTTCACAAACAAAAAAAAAAAAGAAAAAAAAAGGGAGTATTAATAGGAACTTTTAGTGAAAAATCATGACACTTGGATGCATGCTAAGATGTTGGAAGAACTCATTCATCTTATGACCTTATGTATATGCAGCAAGTGAAATTTTGCCTTCTTCTTCTTTCTTTTTCTTTTGCTTGTGACCATGTGTCTGGAATTGTTGTTTGGTAAACTTTAATTAACCTATCTAACTTTCATTAGATTTGCAATTATTTTTTTAAAGTCCAAAAACTATCAATTTAATGTATCAAACTTTTAATTTCTTATAATGTTCCCCTCAAATTAGTGTTGGGGTTAAATCAGAGTGAAATGACTCTTATATCTCTGTAAAATTTATAAAATTACAACCACAATCAAGCCTAGGTGGTGAGACTAGTGTTTATGAATTTTTACTTTACAAAATATAGGGGTAATTTGGTAATTTTCATGTAATCAGTTAGGATTTAAGAGAAAGTGTTAATGAAAATAAGTCATTGAAAGTTTCTTAAATTTGAAAAGATAATTGTAAATGTGATGAAAGTTAAAGGGAGATGGCGAATTTTTCACTAATTCTTTTGCTTCATTATTTGTTATTATTGTTTTGGCCTAAGATAAATCAACATTGGTGCATCCAGATACATGCAAAAGGTGCTTAACAGAACATTCACAATGCAGTTTTTGCAACGTGGAATGCAACAGATAGAAAGAGAGAAAGAGAGGCACTTACCCTTACTAGTTTCATTTCCAGAAGCCTCACTCGGGCCTGGCTTCTCTTCATGGATCTCCACCATTTTTCCCTTTGATGTCCCAGCACTTCGCTTCTCTAATGACGAAAGTTCTTTTGCGTCCGAGTGATCACTAGCATCTCCGGCATCTGGTCGTTTGTAAGAAGTCGACCCCTCATAAAACTGTGTAGGAAACGATGTAACGGAGGATGATCCTTCTTCATGGGTTTCACCTTTGCCAACAACCGTATACTTTGTCAGAAGAATACGACGTTGTAAGAAATGAAAGAATAGAGGAGAATCTTTGTTTATCGTTACCTTGTCCAGAAGAATTCCTTGCCATTCCCAACTTTGCCTCTTCTCTTCCATTCGGAGGAATGTCGATAGTATATTCTTCCATTTTTCTTTTCTGGTTTTATAACAATAAATCTGATAAAAAAAAAATTGACAAATTAACATTTTCAGATAAGTTATGGTATTGAGATATCTACTAGTTCAAGATTTTAGAGAGAGAGAGAGAGCTAGGAAAGATTCATAAGTAAATGCATTTTGTAATTTTATTTTTTTATTTTTTTTATTTTTTCTTGCTCATTTCAACTTTTCTTCCTCGAATTTTGGGACCTAACTATAAATTTAACTTTAAAGGTATGATGCTAATTGGTTAGTGTTAGAAAAATGAAACAATATGCTGATAAAAAGGTAAGAAAAAAAAGGATCTATAAGAGTCGCATTCTTGTAGCTATGATAATAATTGGGTCATGCTCAAACATGCAGTTGCGGGAAAATGTCAGACCACGTAAAAACCGGCCACACAAAGATTAGAAACATAAATAAATTTGAACTTTGGACAAGAAGGACACCCATCCAAGTTCCTTACCAGCTAATTAACAAAAGAAACCAAATCAACAGTGAGAGGTTGTTTTAAAGAAAGAGTCAAAGTAAAGAGTCACTCATCTAGCCTGTTTACATCCGAGGAGGTTGTAGTGTATATAAGCAGAAGGAAGTTCAACTTCATGCATTTATAGGAACTCTCTGCTTTGCATACACACCCACTGCCCGGTCCAGTACTTTCGTTTGACGTTCTCTCTCAAGGGCTAAAAAAACAAGATTTTGATCATAGGATCGAGGGACCACATACTTTGAAAAGAAAAATATACTTTTTATTTTTATATATAAAAAAATCATTGTTACTTTTGGTTTTTTTTTTTATAATTATTATTTAATGAATCATCATAATTAAGGCGAGTTTTGCTTTTTGGCTTTTGCGATAGTGCATTTTTCTTTTTTGTTTTATATTAAGATGTTCATCATTTTGAGACAAGTTAAAGAACCAAGTGAATTATGAAAAGAGTGATCAAAAGATAAGGATGACTGAAGGAGGGGTTATATTCCGCGACGAAGTACTTTACGTGCTAATCATGGATCGTGAAAAGAATTGTGAAAGGAATCTTAGATGGAGTGAAAAGAATTGGAGGGATCGAGATGGACAACTAAAGTTTAGCTAATAAGCAGTACTACATATTCTGTTTTTAATAAATATTAATGTTTTCAAACTTGGGGGAATGTCAGTTTCAAGTATGATCAGCAAACGTTTGAATTTTATAACATTTTCATAGCTAGGCTCAATTAAATCTAAATTCAATAGTTATAGCATTTATAACTTCTTAATCACTAAAATGATGACTTATCGTTTTTAAGCTGTCACAAAGCTTGCTTTGTTCAATAAAGGTTGTCAGCAACAACTTGAGTGTTGTCGTTGTTATTTTCTTATCAGTGACAAATTATTGTGTCGTCGCTAATAATGTCAGTGGTTGTCACTAATACTGTTAGCAGATGTGTAAGTCCCGAAACGCAATGATTTCACCTTCTCATTTTAACGTAAGAGGTTTATCATTAAAAAATAAAAATAAAAAAATCTTTGCATAATGCATATGTATTAGACTATTAATTAAACTTAGTTCGTTGAGCTTTTATTTTCTTGGCTCTCTTTTCTGACATGCATATCCTGTGTTGAAAGTTGTCCATTCTGTTGGAATATTTTATATTTTATAAATTAGGTTTATTAATATTTTTTTTAATAAGTTATTTCTTTTTATGTTAGAATATTTTTATTCTCCATTATTATATTTCATTGTAAGGTTTATTCTCTTCCTTAATTAGTTTAGGTCTATTTTAGGGTTATTTGGGTATTAGAGCTTTATGTTTTGAGTGATTTTCTGTCCGTTATCTTTGTATTCCATCTTTTGATAGTAAATTTTTTCCGAGTTGTCTCTGCCAGTAGATATAGGTTTGTTAAGCTGAATCACTTAAATCTTATTGTCGTGTGTGGTTTATCTATTTTCTATTCTGCTCTTTTCTACTTTTTTAGGATCCTGTTATTTAATTTCGTGCACAACAATTACTATTATTCTCAGAAGTAATAGGATCCAAGGACATGTACCAAAATCTATTTTTCCTTTTTCATCCTTTTCTTTGGCTTTGCCATGAAACTTACTGGCAATTTCCTTGTACAGAGAACTCAGAGGAAGAAATTTTTAATTGCGTTAAGAAAAAGAAAGATGTCCATTATTGTCCGTATATCATTAAACGTGTGAAAAGAAGAAGTAAATATACGACATTGTCTCACAAAGATCAACCTTCTTTTTTCTTTCTGGAGCCTCACAAACATAAATTATTCTAACTTTTTGTCTTCTTTAAAAAAAAGAAGAAAATATAGGACATTTTTTCCACAAGATCAAACTTCTTCTTCTTTTTGGATCCTCACAAATATAAATTATTCTAACCTTTTGTCTTCTTTGAAAAGAAGAAGAAAATATAGGACATTTTTTCCACAAGATAAACCTTCTTTTTCTTTTTGGATCCTCACAAAGATTAAATTATTTTTAACCATTTGTCTTCTTTAAAAAGAAGAAGAAAATATAGGACATTAATTAATTGTCTCACAAAGATCAACCTTCTTTTTCTTTTTGAGCCTCATAGACATAAAGTATTCTAACTGTCTATGCAACGAAATTACTCAACATAAAAAGAAATAGTGTGGAATTGAGCTTAGAAAACTAACTTCAAATAGTGCAACCTGCGTTGTGTGATTTTGCACCACTTGGTCTGCTTCTATGTTGCGAATTGCATTGCAATGATAGGTAATCTAAGTTATTAACAATAATACTAATAATAACAACTCTCTCTTAAAATTAACAATAACTAATTAATTGTGAAACCATAAACAATAACAATAACTAATTAATTGTGAAACCATGAACAATAACAATAATTAATTAATTGTTAAAATTAACAATAACAACCCACGTGGCCATGTTGATTAGAAAATAAAAACCCCACCTTAGGCCACCCACCTTTCACTTGTTTAGTTGTTTTGTCTCGTAATTTGAAAAATAATGCACGGCCACATGCTCACAGTCAAAGCAATTGCAAGGGAAAGAAACAAAAACTTGAAAATAAATAAATAAATAAATAAAATAGCACTACACAGTCTGCACAGCCGCACACGCCCGACAAAAAAAAAAAAAAAAATTGAAACTTGCAAAATTGAAAAGTGAAAACAAAAAAAAGTTGCAGACTTGCAGTCTGCCATTCGGCTCAGTAGTACTCTTGTCTCTTTACCGTGCTAGGCTGCTAGCCATTTCCCAAGTTAAGCAAAGCAAAGAAAGTTAAGCAACCAAACGACCAGGGAACAATTGAAGAAGAGTAATTGAAGTTAGAGTTTCAACATTCAAGAACTTACCGAATCTGCTGCTTTTGCTGGAGCCTGGAGATAAAACAAATTTCTGAGAGGCTGCTGGAAATTAATTCTAATGGTGGCTGGTGTCGTGGAAAATTAGGAATCGGCTGAACTCTGAAGGTTAGGTCAATTTTCAAGTTTGTTTTTCTATTCGGCTGGCAGCACTGGCTTAATTCTGTTTTTATTAGGGCTGGCAATTTTGACACGACCCGCGAACCCGACACGAACACGACACGAAGTTAACAGGTATTGGGTTTGGGCTTATCGGGTTCGGGTCTTAATCGGGTCTACCCGGTTAAGACACGATTAAATTCGTGTCTGGCGGGTCAACCCGTCGGGTCCGCGGGTCGACCCGCCAGATACGTTTAATAAATGGGTCCGCGGGTCGATCGGTCAACCGGTGCAGCGGGTCAATCGGTCCGACGGGTCAGCCGGTGCAGCGGGTCAATCGGTCTCAGCGGGTCTCGGGTGACCCGCCAGACCCATTTAATTTTTTTATTATTATTTATTATTATTATTATTATTATTTTTAATAAAAAAACCTATGTCTAAGTTCTAACTAAGTTAACCCTAACACTTACTGACTCACTCACGGCTTCATTTCATTCTTCACTTCACGACTTCACAGTTTTCACTTCGCTGGCCTATTCCTTGTTTTTCCGTTACTTTTTCTATGTGGGTCTATATATTAAAACATTATCTTTTAAATCATTATTTATATATTAAAACATTATCTTTTAAAATTTTTTATTCTTCTTGGATGGTTAGGATAAATTTGACTAGTTATTTGGCCTAAGAGATCCCTTTATTAAATTATTTTTTTCAATTTTGATTAAGGTTTTTTTTAAAAAAAACGGGTCGGGTTGGGTCGTGTCGTGTCTACCCGATATGACCCGATTATGCTAAACGGGTTAAGCGGGTCGTGTCGGGTTACCCGGATATTTTTCGTATTATAATCGTGTCAGACCCGCTAACCCGTTTAGCTAAACGGGTCGTGTTCGTGTTTCGGGTAATCGGGTCGCGGGTCTTAACGGGTCCTAATCGGGTCTACCCGATTACCCGTTTTGCCAGCCCTAGTTTTTATTGTGTTGTGGTTGCGGACTTGTGGTAGCAGATTTGGGTTACTGGGATAAAGGGCTTTGAACGGGTAAGGGCCGAAGTAGCTTAATGGCAGGGCCAAAAAATTAGGAATAGGCCAAAAATTTTATTGGATAGGGCCGAAAAATCTAGGAATAGGGCCCAAATATTAATTGGAAAGGGCTAGAATTTTTTTTTTGGGAAGGGCCAATTGACTAAAAATAAAATTTTACCTTATTATTATTATTATTTTTTTACATATAAAATTTTTTTCCGGAAAATTTTGGGGAGGGCCATGCCTATACCGGCCCTCCCCTACCTCCGTCACTGAATCTCTCGCTTGGAAACATGCACAGACAAGTCCATCTAAGTTATAACATATCTCTGTTAAAAATAAAAAAAAGTTATAACATATCTATACAACATATAAAAATGTCATAAATGTTTTCATTTCTTAATTATTAAGTGAAAATAAGTTTTATAAATGATTCTAAAATGACGAATCATTTTTGGGTGACAGTACAAATGTGAATAGAACTTTTTCGCTGGTCACGGTACCGCACAAGTTGTCTTCATGAAGACTTCTTGACGAAAGTTTCTCATAATAGCCTCCAATATGTTGGACAGTGGATCCAAAATTTTTAGCGGTAGTAGCTTTCACGGGCCATGCCATGTGACCCTTAACGTTTACTTTGACGTGTTTAATTCACAGCTTCCATAATTTTATCCATAATCTTCTTTTGGTTCGTTTTCTTATCCATTTGCTCCTCTCAACTTTTGCGACTTTGCTTTTAGCTTTTGTGTTATTTCTTCGTGTATTTGGAATCAATGACAATTTTATTTTGGGTTAAAGCTCATTATTCCTTGTAGTTTAAAAAAAAAAAAAAACAAAAACTAATTAATTAGATGTCAAAGTAGGGTGGGTACGTATAGTATGAGTGGATCACTTGATAAATCAAAGTCTATAATAAATGGATCACTTGATAAATCTCACCATCAAAAATAAAATAAAAATTCATAAAAATCACGTACACTATATAAGTCTTGATGGAAATAGTTAAGACCACCATCAACCAAAAGGCAATAACTCACATTCTTTCCATGGGCTTCTTTCTTCAACATTCCTGGAACCTCCGACATTTTTCCTTTCATTTCGTTTGGCTTGAATTTCATATTTTCTATTAATCCATTCTCGATTTGGCTGCTTCCGCGAGAAAAGTCTACTACGTTTAGATGGCCGGCGGAAAAGAAATCTGGACTAGTATGATGAGACGATTAAATCAACAAAAAGCTCTTTACAATTTACCAGAGAATATGAAGAAATTGGGATAACTGCCAAAGCGCTTAAAACAACCGGAGCCCATGACGTTCCACGACTATGCATCAAAATACAAGCTGCGCTGAAGGCTACTATCATGCCCATAATGGATATGAATAGTGTGGCTAGTGCAAGCAACAACTTTGAAGGAACTGACACGTATAAATCCTCTTCTCTGAAATGTGACACAAACATTGACAAGAACAATAGTATTGAAGCTGAAGAGGAGAATAGTGCAATTGCATCTGATATGACAAAAACTTTAAACCAAGTATTTCTCAAAAGAATAGGAGTGCCTTGTTCTTGATTGTTGCCACCTGGCACAGAAAAGACGGCAGCAAAAATGACAGCGGCAATTAATGTTGTCACGACCATGCAATTGTTTGATGTGCTCTTCATCCACCTTTCAGTGTCTCTTTGCAAACATTCATGTTCCCTTTTAAATAACTCCTTAGGTTTTAAGCCATCTTTATTCTTCATGTTCATGTATGACGGCGGGACAATCGTTTCTATTTCCTACAGATCAAGTATACATTGACAAGTAACAGTTGAACCTATATTATTTATGCAAGCAGAAGAAAAAAAAAATAATAATATTATTGCTCACCTTAAACGACAACAATTTTCGTTGTATTCTAAAGCCTCCTAATACAATATTGACTCGATCAAGAGGAGCCAAATTTCCAGCTAAGTGCAGTATGTTGTCCCTGTTTTTCAAAGTAATAAGGGATGCAAGGCTATACGTGATAGTATCTGTCTCATATGTTAGATTGACCACACTTTCTTGTCGATATTTAATAGCAATGTGAAATAAACTCTTGTTATCTTCGTCCAATTGCCATAAAAGGTCAGGATAAGTGCGTGTAATTATATTTAGAAATTCAGCATTTCCAACTTTTGCAGCTTCAAAAAGTAAAGTAATATGAGAGTGAACCAAGTATGATGAGGACTGTTCGTCTGGAATTGCAACATTTTTCCAAAGGCCTTCAACTAATTAATTGATGGGCTACTGTCTTCATCAAAGCTTTGTTACAAATCCCTTTGAACCCTATAGTTGAGAAAAGAATCTATTAAGAAATCATAGATGGTTTAGTAATAAAGAAATATTAAATCTATATAGTCATTCCATTATAAGAAATTATATTGAAACCATTATAAAATAAAAATGCAAAGAAAACTAAAGCATTAAATGTGGCTACTTTTGTCCTAATTATTGACTTCTTAACATATGTTTTGTTCTTTATACAAATTTTTTTTTTTTTTAAATAAAAAATAAAGTAAAAAACTGTTTTGTGAATAATTCGTGTAAAATTGTCATCATGTTGTGATATTTTAATGTAATAGAAGAACTACTTGGAAAATGTCGTATATATATATATATGCAAATAAAAAAGTTTGGGTTGGAGGCAAACAAACAAGAATTTAAGCGACTTTTCCATAATGATAGCTGACTTTCGCTGCCTATTGCCAAAGGTTTGATGGCCAACATTTCCAAAGCTCTCCACCCAAATTCAATGTCGGCACTTGCTATGGCTGGATACATTTCCAAAATTTTCAATAATATATCTGTTCATAAAAACGGTTGATTAGTTTGACCATATTGCATTTTAGCATTCATTGCAATATGGTCGCGAATATTGCAAGAGAAGTGGTAAGTACTCCATCCAAATTGTCTCATACTCATCAAACAAAGTTATAGTAAGATATAGTGCGTACCATACATATCATTGTAATTAGTGATAGAATTCATAAAGAAATAGAAATAGAAATAAATTGCGGAAATAAAATAAATGAGAGACAAAGATTTTAACGTGGTTCAGTCAACGACCTACATCCACAGATAATGCCCATAGGGCTACATTAAGTTTTTATTGAATGATTTGTTTACAATACAGAAGGCTCTATTTATAGAGCTTACACATAAATATAATCTTAATCAAATCCCTAATTTAGGGTGATCAAATCATAATCAAATCCCTAAATTAGGCTAATCTAATCTTCATCAATCATAATCAAATCCCTAACTTTAGGGTCATTCAAATATATACTCTAACAACTAGTACACTCAAGGAGCTCAATGTGTTTATCTGCAGTCAACTGCTCAAGAGGATTTAGAGAGAATAGATACGAGACAATGTTTGTATGTCCTACATATGCTTCAACGTTCAATGGTATGTCTCCACTGTAATCAGGGATCAATAGCGGTTTATCGTTGATTTCCACCAGCTTCTTAGCAATTCCAACGATTCCTGATTGAGCAGCTGAGTGAAGGGCCGTAAATCCATTAATGGTTCTTAATTCCAAGTCCATCGGAGTCATCAATTTCAACAATTCTTCTACAAAAGTGGTGTGTTTTGCAATCACCGCAACGTGAAGTGCGGTCGCTTTCTCTTTCGTTATGGGAACTCGAACACAGTCTGGATTACTCTCAAGAAAAGTCATAGCAGCCGGCCAATCACCTTTGATGGCAGCTCGAAGGAGGGGACCACACAGGTCACGGTATTCTTTTTTTTTTTTTTTTTCTAATCGCCTGGCACGGTATTCAGCTAGCTTTCTTTTCAATTCCGCTAGAATTTTATTTTTTCACAAAAAGAAAAAAAAGAAGAAAAAAAAAAAAAATTAATGAGAACTTTTGGTGAAAAATCATGATACTTGGATGGATGCTAAGATGTTGGAAGAACTAATTTATCTTATGACCTTATGTATAAGCAGCAAGTCATGAAATTTTGTCTTCTTCTTTCTTTTTCCTTTGCATGTGACCATGCATGTGCCTGTCATTGTTGTTTGGTTAAACTTAACTCATCTAATTTTACATTTACATTTGTAATTATTTCTTTAAAGTCTAAAAACTATAAATTTAGCATATCAAAAATTTTAATTTTTTACAATGCCCCTCCTTCAATTATTGTTTGGGGTTATATCAAACGGTGAAGGGGTGAAATGGCTAGTGTTTCCGAATTTTTATTTTTCAAAATATATGGGTAATTTGGTAATTTTCACGTAATTTGATAGGATTTAAGAGAAAAGAGCTCCTACTATCCGGTCTGTCCTAAAACCATTCTATGTGGAGGAATAATTTGGTGTTTTCATCATCATTCTATTTTATGGTTTTTGCTGAGGTGACAGTTTATTATTGGACATTGTAAAGGAGGGGTTTTACGCCTCATCGGGACCTATGGTTTTCTCTTAAGAGAAAATTGTAATGAAGCTGAGACATTCACAACACTTTTCCCTAAGATAAATCCAAATTAAACTCGGTCACCTGTTATGTGACTGCATATGACCAGAGAGAAATTAAAGAGAGAGGCACTTACTCCTAGTACTAGTTTCATGTTCATGAGAAGCCTCACCCAGGTTTGTCTCCTCTTCATATATCTCCACCCTTTTTCGCTTCTCTAATGACGCAAGTACTACTTCGTCCGACTGACGCAAGGAAAAATTCATCTTCTCTAATGATCCGGCATCTGATACGCCAGTAGCCGTATATTCTGATCCGTCATCTGATCCGGCGCCATATGATCCGCCAACAATCGTATCATCTGATCAGGCATCGAATTGTGTAGGAAACCATGGAACGGAATAGCATCCTTCTTCATGGATTGCACCTTTGCCAACAACCGTATAGTTTGTCAGAAGAATACGATGTTGTAAGAAATGATAGAATAGAAGAGAATCTTTGTTTATCGTTACCTTGTCCAGTAAAAGTCCTTGCCATTCCCACCTTTTCCTTTTGTCTTCCATTGTGCGGCATGTCGATAGCATATTCTTCCATTTTTCTTTTCTGGTTTTATAGCAATAAATCTGATAAAAAAAATAAAATTTGAGATATCTACAAGTCCAAGGTCCTTACCAGCTAATTAACAAAGGAAACCAAAGCAGCAGTGAGAGGTTGTAGTGTCTATATGCAGAAGGAAGTTCATCTTGATGCATTTGAAGCAACTCTCTGCTTTGCTTACACACCCACTGCCCCGTCTATTTTCGTTTGAAGTTCTCTCTCAATGGCTAAAAAAGCAAGATTTTGATCGATGGATGGAGGACCGCATACTTTAGAAAAGAGTACGTAATGCTAGCTATACATATTTTTACTTTTTTACATTAATTTCTTTATATTTATAATTTGACTGTACTCCAACACTAGGCTATACTACTCAACCTACTTTTATTCTTAATAAAAGTTATTTGTTTTTTAGTGGAATAGTCATTTCATTTCATGTACTAAACGTATCATAAATTTATTATTTTTTTATCTTTTTAATTTTTTAGAATAAATGATAATTTAATATAGATGATCGTAATTAAGTTCCAACATTTTCATTACAATCTGCTGCTAGTACTCTAAGCTCGTGAAACTGCGATGTACTTCGAAGAAAGTTTCCAAACTGTAAGCATTCTCTTCTTACGGACACTGTCGAATGTTTCTAGCCTTGACCTCTTGGTGACTAGCCTATATATAGCCTATTGCCAAAGCAAGAAAATGGGAAAAAGATAGAATAAATAAATAAGTAAAGCAAGGAAAACTGCCATATATAGCCACACTCACATACACTATTCTTTGGTAACATGAAATATGAGAGGTTAGAAATTACACTTAAAGAGGTGAAAGAATCAGTTTTATGTTTTCGGTGTCAATGTTTATTGGTATGGACTCAAAATCAAGCTCATGTTCATGTTTAAAAATCTGGCTTTCAAACCGTTTGTAATTAGTGAATCATTGTTACTTTTTTCTTTTTTTTCTTATAAATGAAAAATCGTTACGTTTGTTTTTTATAAGGAAATCATTGCTTCATTTTTCTTTATAGGTAATAATTTTCACTTTTCTTTTTCTAAAAGTGAACGATTTTCTTCTTTTGTGAGCTTTTTGTAAAAGCAAGTTTGTCGTGCTCCTGCTTTTTGTAACCTTTTATTTGTTTTGCTTTTTGCTTTTGCGATTGTTGCTTTGGCTATCTACTAAAAGCAAGTATCGAAAAAATTAAAAGGGAGTCTTCGACAATATGACATATATAGGCTCTGTTTTTCCATGGCAAAAAAACAAAAGCCTTATACTATTCCTCTTAAAATTAACTCTCTACATTCTTACTTTTTAGTTTTTACCTAACATATTTTTTATTACTATTCAAATAAAAAAATTACTATAATACAATTTTTTATTTATTTATTTTTTTTCATACAAAACATTCTTACTTTTATATTATTTTTTTCATATCAATTAAATCTAATACAATTTTTGGGCCACTTCCTTTTTTTTTTTTTTTTTTTTTAAGGCCAATGCCAAATAGAACCTATATAGACCTGGTCCTCGTGTTTTCAGATCACATGCAAGCAACTTGTGTCGATTTGTGTTTGTTTTTTAACGGCTCCAGTATCAAAATGATAGTAAATAAATAATATATATATATATATATATATATATATATATATATATATATATATATAACAATTGAATAAGAGTACAAGGATAATCTTCAACATATACAAATTCGCGAAGGACTTGCATGTGAAGTTTAAACTTTAAAAATAATAATAAAAAAAAAACACTTGAGGTATTATTTGAAATGACGCATCGATTCAGAAATTTATGGAGGATTTTCCCATAAAATATTATCTACCTATTACTTATTTGTTTAAACAAGCTTAGGCTCTGTTTACTTCGACGTAAAATGGTTTACAGAAAATAATTTCTGCATTTTACGGTGTTTATTACGATGTAAAATAGTGGTCAAGCCAAAAATGATTTCGGTTTGACCAAAAAAACCTTTACATTTCTAGGAAAATGGTTTACACTTTTTAATTTCATAAACCATTTTCCCTGCTCAACCCAAAAAAACACCTGATGCGCTTCTGATTAGAAAAAAAAAAAAAAACCAAAAAACCCCGACTCCTCACCTTCACGCACAGCTTCTCCTTCACCTTCACCTTCACGCACAGTTGCAACTGCAGCTTCTCCTTCACCTGCACAGTTCCTCTCTCTTGGCCGAGCTTCACTCTTCAAACCCGATGTAGGTGCTATCATCTCTCTCTTTCTTTGTTGAACCGTATGTACGGAGCAATTTAAATCTACGAATTTCTCTTAGTAATTTTCACTTGACTTTAGTTTCTTTCTCCGTTGGACAACTGGAAATCGTGGAGCGATTTTGATTTTGGTCTCTTTCCCTATTAATGTATCAGATTTGCGATTTTGGTTTTGGGTCTAGGGTGTGGATTTTGGAAAATGAGAACTTTTGCGATCTTTGTTGTTATGGGCTGTTTTGGTTGTTAATTCTTGGAAGTTCTGACTTTGAGATGAACCTCATCCAAATGGGTAGGGGTGCAAAGGCGGTTACGGTTAGCGGTTAGTGGCAATAACCGCTAACCGTAACTGCCCTAGCGGTTAGTAAATTTCACTAACCGCAACCGCTAACTGCCTAGCGGTTAGCGGTTAGCGGTTAGTGGCCGGTTAGCGGTTAGTGAAATAGATAACCGCCCGCTAACCGCTTTTTAAAAATTGGGCTTTTTTTTTTGGGCTTTTTGGGCTCTTTTTTTTGGGCTTTTTTTTACCCTCATTTTTTTTTATTGTATTTTTAATATCTTCTTGGGCCCAATTGCTATAAATATTTGAATTATCATTGGATCATATGATTAAGTGTTGATCTTATAAACTTACAAACAAACAAAAATACTTCAATTGTAGTTATAAGTAACACATTGTTTAATCCAATGTCAATTACTTAATTTGATATTATATGAATCACATTGTCATTGTCATTGTACATGAATAATTGATTAAGTATTGGAATTGTAATTGGATCATATAGTTAAATATTTATCTTATACATTTATATTATTCAATATGCATATAATATAACTATAAGCAATTATATATATATATATATATATATATATATATATATAAAATTCAAAATTGTTCAAAATTGTTAATTTTCTTTTTTTTTTCTTTCAAAAAATGGTTAAATTTCTTTTTCTAAAAATGTTCAAAAATACATTAATACTTCAATTGTGATTATAAGTAACACATTGTTGAATCTAATGTCAATTACTTAATTTGATATTATATAATCATATAGTCTCATTAAATTATATCATATGATTCATATGATTAATTATTTAAATTCTTATCATATTTACTTATAATCTTTTTTCTTTGAATTGAACTTAATATCTAATGGTAAATGGTAATGTTCAAACTCCTAAATCCTAAATTCCTAAAGTATCTAATAATGCTTTAATTAAATTGTAGACTTGTAGTTATAAGTAACATATTGTTTAATTCAATTGAATCAATTGTGATTATCATTGTACATGAATCATATGATTAACTTGTAGACTTATGACTTATGAGTTATGTCATATTATATATGTATTATTTATTATTATATAATCATATGATTTAATGATCAAGTCATCATATGATATAATCATATCAATTATAGTGATAATATATAAATTACTAAAATTATAATGATAATACATTAATACTTAAATTATGTTTATAAGTAACACATTGGTCATTGTTTAATCCAATGTCAATTACTTAATTTGATATTATACGAATCATATCATCATTGTACATTAATAATATGATTCACTTGAAGTCTTGAATAAAGTATTTGAATTGTCATTGAATCATATGATTAACTATTGATATTATACATTTATATTATTCATATACATATGTAGACTTATATAGACTTATAGGTTTATAACATATATTGGAAATAAGTCTCTAGATATTTAATTGTTGTATTAGTATGAATTAGTATACTTATGAGTTATGTCATATTATATATGTATAATTTGTTATTATATAATCAAATGATTTAATAATCAATCTGATATAATGATATAAATTATAGTGATAATATATTAATACTCAAATTGTGATTTAATTATTTTTTTAAAAAAATTGTCATTTAATGATCAAGTGATTATATGATATAATCATATAAATTATAGTGATAATATATTAATACTCAAATTGTGATTTAATTATTTTTAAAAAAAATTCTGATTTAATGATCAAGTGATTATGTTATATGTATAAATATTTTTATAATTATAATTATAAAAATATATTATATAAAAAGGCGGTTAGCGGTTAGCGGTTACGGTTAGTAGACCCAATAACGCTAAGCGGTTATGGCGGTTAGGCGGTTAAACGGTTAATGCGGTTAAACGGTTAGGCGGTTAGGCGGTTGGCGGTTATAGCGGTTAGCGGTTAGCGGGCGGTTAAAAACCGCCCGCCTTTGCACCCCTACAAATGGGTTTTTGTTTCCTTTTGATTTTCTGGTTGTGTGATGGCAAATTGCGGCGAATTTTCGGTAGCTCTTGGCTCTTTGCTTGGTGTTTTGCTATGTAAGGTCTTGGTTGGATTTTTGTTTTACTATCATCAACATTCATGTAGTCTTGGTTGAATTCAAAGGGAGAGGAAGATATTTGGCTTCCTTACTCGATTCCTACTTTTGCTTGTAATGCCAGTTGAGAATTTTTGTCCCTAATTAAGCCAAAATGTGAAAAAGGGAGATTTAGTTTAGCAATAAAGCAAAATTACAAAGGAATACATGAGATTAATTGACCTTTTAACATGTTGAAGGAACAAATCTAGGGAATCTGAATTTATTGTGTAGTAAATCTCAAGAGTCAAAAAGGCTGACTATGCATGATTTGGGCCTTGATTCAAGGGATATGCTCCATCTTCTCCGGTCTATATAATAGACTATTTGTAAGTAGAAGTTATACAATGAAATAAGAGAATTTTTTCTTCTTCTAAAATCTATTATGCTATCTGAGCGATTTGGTTAACACCTTACGATCATGGTTTTTTCTTTGATTACTGCGCAGCCCGTGTGGTCTATGCTCATACGGGCAGTGCCTTGTTGTCGTCTCTTCCTTTAGTTTAACAATAAAATCTAAGAGCCATATAGTTGGCTATTTTCAAATCTGATAGTGAATTTGTGGTAAAATGCAATTTGCTGTGAAATCTGACTGTCCATTAGTGGTTTTGTGGTGAGATTCAACTGCCCCTTGGTATTTCCGATGAGATCCGATCATCCCTTGGTAATTTGCAGCGAGATCCGACTACTTTTTGGTATTTGCGGTGAGATCTGACCACCCTTTGGTGTGTTGTGGCGACATCCGACTGCCCACGGTGGTTTATGGCAAGATTCAACCGTTTATTGTTGTTTTCGGCAAATTTTCCATCGGAATTAAAGCTTTTAACGCTTTTTCTTGTTCATGTTTTTATTAATTTATATAAGTGTATATTTATATTGTGAACTTCAAGCTAAAACACATTGCATACTTAAAGCCTTTTTAGCTTGAGGGAGAATGTTAAAGGAACAAATCTAGAGAATCTGGGATTTATTGTGTAGTAAACCTCAGAAGTCAAAAAGGCTGACTATGCATGATTTGGGCCTTGATTCAAGGGATGTGCTCCATCTTCTCCGGTCTATATAATAGACTATTTGTAAGCAGAAGTTATATAGTGAAATAAAAGAATTCTTTCTTCTTCTAAAATCTAACGGACACCTGGTCCCCTAGCTAGGGTTATAAACATCCAAAGGGATAGTCATAAGCTTTTTTGGTCATACCTTGCAATAAAACCAACCAGCATAATTTGCCCATTATCTGAAGAAAACATTGTCTTCTCCATGTTAGTCTTGAAGTTCCACCTTAGGATTGACATTAAAGAGTTTCTCCCAGTACTTCAAGAGTTGGCAAAGACCTATCCAAAGACGATATCAACTTCCTCTTAACAGATATAACAGCAAATTGAATTCTTATAATTGATATAAACATTAAGGTCATCAAAATCACATCAGACTTTATAGGCATCAAAGCAAGAAAGGCAGTTAATGAGCACTTCACCTTATCTCACCTTACCTCAATGACTCCACTCTGATAGAGTACAGTGCGCCAGTCCACACTCTTTCTCATCTTTCTTGAAGGTTGTAGACCAACAACATGGTTTTGCAAGATTCGCCTTCCAGATTGAGTTACTCTCACCCTAGAAATAAGGCAGTCCCTTTTACTAGCAAATAAAAATTTGGAAATGCTGAAGAAGATAATGGATACAACAAGAGTCACCTCAATCATAGACTTCAATTTGCTGCATGCTTGACCTTTCTCTTCTAAAGTAATATGCATTGAATGGTGCCCTTTAATTGAGCAAATAATACACTAAACAAGAAACATAAAAGTGCATTAATTTTCTTGACAAATATGATAAGTTATACATATAGCTATTATGGCAAAATAAGGCTCACTTCACTTCTAGAGTAAACAGTATCTGCCATTGGGTGTTTTCATTTTTAGATTTAATCCATTTCTTATTAAGAACCAATTCGCATTCTTCAATATATAGCCACATTTATGCTTTTTGGTTAGTTTGTTTGTAAGCTTTTGGTTAAGTTTGTTCATAGTATTGATAATCTAGTGCTTACTTTTATGTTGTTTGTAGATGGATGAAACAATTCTTTCAACAGTTACGACTACAGTTGCATCTGTTCTTGCTATTGGGCTTGTAATTGATGTGTGCCAAATATTGCATATTTGGACCCCTTAATTTACTTGTGTTAATCCTTTAGCTGTGTTATTATCTAATGTTCTGTGTTAGTTTTGTGTTTTTAGTATTTTGTAGGTGTTGAAGAAAAACTACTTTTTGGAAGAAAACATACTTTGAGAAGACCTAGATGATGTGGTTAAGTTTAACCAAATCCAAGAAATGGGTAAATCGGATTAAGGATAAGATTGGATAAAATTTCGAATTGGATTCAAATTCAGATTCTACACGTCTCAGTATTTTGGCCATAACTTTTCGTTCACATATCCGATTGAGGTGATTCAAGTAGCGTTGGAAAGCTAACTCAAAATACTACAATTCATTGTGAAATAGGATTTTACTAATTCGGACGTTTACTATTCCAAAATCGTCCCGTAATTAAATGGTACAAACCTGGACGAATTGTATCCGATTTCAACTTGTAAAACCCTAAGTTTTAGGTCTATAAATAGGGAATTATCAGATTAGTTGAGGGGACTACGAATTTGAAGATTGCAGAGGAGAAAGAAGAGAGTTTAAGGTTTTCCTAACTTTTGAATCTCTACTTTGTGATTCTTATTTGTAAGTACTCGATTTTACATTATGAATTCAATCAATTTTGTTTTGTCTTTCAATAACATGAGAGGCTAAACCTTCAACTAAGGCTAAAGATGAAGCCTCACTTATGATTAGCAACTTTGTTTCATGTATGTAATATTTCCCAATTTAATGGTTTAATTGCTCTATTGTTTTACTTCTAATCAATTGGATTGAATAACTCTTGGATATCTTTTGTGATTCAAGGATACACTTGATGATTTAAGATTATTCAATATAATTGATTGCTTGGTTTTCTTTGTTAAAAATTTGATTTCCCCTGTGATTTATTCTCTGGATACAATTGATGTTTTGATAAAGATTGGATATTTTCTTGTGATTTACGGATACAGCTAATGATTTGATCGAATATTGGATTTCTTTTGTGATTCGGGTTATGAATGGATACATGGGATCTTTTGATTAATTCTTTGAAGCAATAGTAAAACAAACTTAAGATTTATATGTGAGAACTTTGGGGAATATTATAGATCATGAAATTATGTTGTTATGAATTTGTGAGTGTGGATTCCGAAACCTTAGTGCTTCGTCATAAGATTTTAATCACTTTAAATTGTTCATGCTTTTGCTTTTTCATTCAAACAAAAAAAAATCTCTCAAAAATTTGGAACTAGATTAGGGTTTAATTAATTTAGATTTAAAATTGTTTTCAAGAATACAATTCTCTGTGGGATCGACCTCGCACTTGCAATCCATTAAACTACAATTGATTCGTGCACTTGCGAGTTAAATAAATTTACACAACAGTAATCTTAAAAGATATTAGATCTAGGAGAGTATTACGTAGGGAACCTCATGTTAATCGAGAGTATGAAAGAGAGATTTATATGGATAGTATTCTTTATGGAAGCAAACAAGATTATATTGACCAAATAAGAATGAGTCCTATATCTTTCTTTGAATTATGTAAGATTCTTGCTAAGAACAACTTAATACGTGAGACTATTCACATGTCTATTAAGGAACAAGTGTTGATATATTTTGTTGGAAGTGCAAATAAAAATGCAAAGTTAGAGAAAGCATGCAAGAAGGTTGTACACGTTTCCTTCTAATTAATTCTAGCATTTCGGCGCAGCTTTCTTTTACTTTAATTAGCTTAGTAAATTATGCATGCCTTAGAAGTTAAAAGAATATTTATGAGACGGTAACTTTAGTAGACTTTGTGATTTTTAGTTTTAATTAGCTCTTGAATGCTATAATTGTTAGAGCAACTTTTATTGACTTTTATATGTTAAGTAATATTTGTGATCACATGTAAGAAATCGTTATATAAGGATAGTATGTACGATAAGCAATTAAGTAAGAAGCAAGTGGAAGTTTGATATTTCTCTTCAATATTAAAGTATTATTTTCATCCTGTCAAAGTTCTTTCTATTTTTGTGAGTGTCTGTTTATTTGGGTATTGGTTTGTAAACTTATTCCCAACAAATTCGTATCAGAGCTAGTTTATTCCTTGCATTGCAATCATGGCCTCCAATATTGTGCAAATCCAAGTTCCTCAGTTGAAAAAGGAAAATTATGATAAATTGTGCATCCAATTCAAAGAATTGTTTGGATCACAAGATCTCTGGGAGATTGTCAGTCCTGGTTCGTTGAGCCTACTCCGGAGCAAGAAGCCACATATACTGCAGATTAAAAAGTCACTCTCAAAGACCAAAGAAAGAAGGACAAGAAGGCGTTGTATCTCCTTTATCAAGGATTTGATGATTCAACGTTTGAGAAGGTTGCTGAAACGGAAACGAACAAAGCAGCATGGGACACCTTGAATACAATTTTCAAAGGTGTTGATCGAGTGAAGAGAATTCACCTTCAATCCTTAAGGGCTGAATTTGAATCTGCCCATATGAATGAAGGAGAAAATGGCTCTGATTATTATTCTCGATTACTTGTAATCGTGAATGAAATGAAGAGAAATGGTGAAAAACTTGAAGATGTTCGTGTCATGGAAATGATACTTGGAACCCTCACACTCAAATTCAAGCACGTGGTAACGGCAATTGAAGAATCAAAAGACTTGGAGACTAAAAGTGCAAAGGAGCTGCTGGGATCTCTCCGAGTTCATGAACAACGCATTCTAAAGAATGCAGGCTCCACATCTCTTGAGCAAGCTTTGGAGTCAAAATTAAATTTTGACAAACCAAAGGGAGGTTGTGGACAATGGAATTCGAGACGTGGTGGTGCCAACTATTGTGGTCGAGGTCGAGGACACAATAATACAAATGATTGTGGTCCATCTCAAGAAATGAGAAATTTCCCTGACTGGAGAAAGCAGAATCTCCAATGTTACAACTACAGAAAATATGGACATTATGCCTCAGAATGTTCGTACAAGAATGATGGTCATGTCAACCTTGCTGAAGCAGCAAGCAATGAGAGTAAGAGTTCTACTCTCTTATTGGCACACAATGATTCCTGTAACACCCCGGTCCCATATTGGGAAGATGAGAAGAAGCCCACATAGAGTGGGTGGTTTATAGATATAGTCATGGGTGCTAAGTCTCACATTGCCTAGTTACTATGTGAAACTAGGCTTTATAATGAATTCTAGAAAAACTCCAAATTGACTAGTCCTTTTGGGGTGATAGCGCAGATATAGCTAGCGCTTTTCTCTGGGTCGTTACAAGTGGTATCAGAGCCACCTAGTAACGCCAGGTCATGTGGTATTGGAGCACTGTATGACGTGGACCTGACGAGGACGTCAGAAGTTTAAGAGGGAGAGTTTGTAACACCCCGGTCCCATATTGGGAAGATGAGAAGAAGCCCACATAGAGTGGGTGGTTTATAGAGATAGTCATGGGTGCTAAGTCCCACATTGCCTAGTTACTAGGTGAAATTGGGCTTTATAATGAATTTTATGAAAACTCCAAATTGACTAGTCCTTTTGGGGTAATAGCGCAGATATGGCTAGCGCTTTTCCCTGGATTGTTACAATTCCAGTGGTCAACATGATGTTTGGTACCTGACTTTGGTGCAAACAATCATATGTGTGGAAGAAAAGAAACTTTTGTTGAACTCAGAGAAGGAGTTTGCGGAATTTAAGCTTTGGAGATTCCTTAAAACTTGCAGTTGAAGGAAGGGGAAAAGTCCGGATCTTCCAGATAAATGGCACAGAAGAATTCATCTCTGATGTTTACTATGTCCCAAGTATGAAGAGCAATATCCTAAGTATTGGCCAACTTCTCCAGAAGGGATATATTGTACACATGGAGAATAATGTTCTCTCTCTAAGAGATACAAGTGGAAGGCTCATTGCATGTGTTCAAATGACCAAGAACCGTATGTTTCCTTTGAACCTGAATACGAAGATCAAGAAATGCCTCATTGGACTCATTAAAAACGAGTCATGACGGTGGCATTTATGCTTTGGCCATCTTCACTTTAATGGCCTGAAGCTATTATCCTCTGGTAGAATGGTGCATGGCCTACCACAAATTGATTCAGCAAACAATGTTTGTGAAGGATGCGTACTTGGTAAGCAGTCATGACTCTTTTTTCCAAGCGGTATGGCATGGAGGGCGAAAGCACCACTGCAGTTGGTGCACACTAATATTTGTGGGCCATTGGATCCCATATCATTTGGAGGTAACAAGTACTTCATTACCTTCATAGATAATTTTAGCAGAAAATCATGGGTTTATTTTCTCAAGGAGAAATCTTCAGCCTTAGTTATTTTCAAGAACTTTAAGGCGCTCACCGAAGCGAAGAGTAATTGCAAGCTTGTAGCTGTTAGATCTGATCGAGGGGGTGAGTACATTTCAAATGCATTTCAAGATTTTTGTAGAGAGAAAGGGATCAAACATCAACTCACTACTGCCTATACCCCACAACAAAATGGGATAGCGGAAAGGAAGAACCGCACTATCCTTGACATTACGAGATCCATGCTAAAAGAGAAAGGATTGCCAAAGCAATTGTGGGCGGAAGCTGTATCATGCTCGGTGTATTTGCTGAACCGGTGCCCAACAAAGAGTGTAAAGAACATGACACCTCAAGAAGCATGGAGTGGATACAAACCTAGTGTTCCACACCTTCGAATTTTTGGGTGTGTTGCATATGCTCAAGTTCCTAAAGCAAAAAGAAGGAAGCTTGATGATCGAGGTGAAAAGTGTATTTTTGTTGGCTACAGTGAGGAGTCAAAGGCATACAGGTTCTATAACCCACTAACAAATAAGGTAGTAGTTAGTAGAGATGTTGTCTTCAGTGAAGAAGAATCATGGAATTGGAACAATAATGATGCAAACAAAGAAAATGTTGTCTCAGATGAATCTAAAGAGCAAACGCCAGTTGTGACACCGTCAGCTCCTCCAACATCTCCTCAACCTATTACACCCTCTTCAACACACAGAAGTCCTACATCTGGTTCTTCATCTTCCAGTGACAATAGTAATAGTGGAATTCCAGCTTCTATCAAGATGGGAAGTCTCAAGGATGTCTATGAACGTTCAGAAGAAGAAGAAACAAATATTTTCTATTTCTATGCAGATCATGAGCCTCTAACCTTTCAAGAAGCTGTGAAAGAAGATTGTTGGAGATTAGCAATGGAAGAAGAAATCCATGCGATTCAGAACAATGACACATGGGAGTTATCGACACTCCCACCAATGAAGAAAACGATCGGTGTCAAGTGGGAGTACAAGATCAAGCGAACTGCAGATGGTAGTGTTGATCGATACAAGGCAAGGCTTGTAGCTAAAGGCTACAAACAGAAATATGGAATTGACTATGAAGAAGTCTTTGCGCCAGTTGCTCGACTTGACACAGTGAGACTATTGATCTCACTTGCAGCCCATCATAGTTGGAAGATATACCAACTGGATGTCAAATCAGCTTTCCTCAATGGAGTACTTGAGGAAGAAGTGTACGTGGAACGATTGGAAGGTTTTATTTCACAAGGAGAAGAAGATAAGATGTATCATTTGAAGAAGGCTTTGTATGGCCTAAAGCAAGCACCACGAGCTTGGAATGCTCGCATTGATGATTATCTTCAACAAAATGGATTTATCAAATGTCCATATGAGCACTCTGTCTACATGAAGACTGATGACAAAGGAGAATTTCTGATACTTTGTCTTTATGTGGATGATTTGCTATTCACTAGTAGTAGTGAAAAGATGTTTGTAGAGTTCAAGCAATCCATGTTCAAAGAGCTTGAAATGACTGACAATGGACTGATGTCATATTTTCTTGGAATTGAAGTGAAGCAAGAAAATGGTGGAATATTTATCTCTCAAAAGAAATACATGAGAGAGATATTGGAAAAGTTCAAGATGGATAGGTGTAATGTTGTCAACATACATGCATATGAGCAAGTCATCAAAAGAAGGAGAAGGAAAGCCTGTTGATTCAACCCTGTACAAGAGTCTCGTCGAAAGCCTGATATATTTGACAATGACAAGGCTTGACATACTCTATGGCATTGGACTTGTAAGTCGTTATATGGAGACACCAAGAGAACCTCATTGGCTAACTGCAAAGAGGATTCTAAGGTATATTAAAGGTACTCTGAATTTTGGCATTTTCTATACTTATGGTGAAAATGTAGAATTAGTTGGTTACTTAGATAGTGACTGGGGAGGTGACCAAGATGAGAGAAAAAGCACAACTGGTCATGTGTTCTATCTTGGTTCAATCGCTTTTTCTTGGACATCAAGGAAGCAGACAATTGTAGCTTTGTCCTCATGTGAAGTAGACTATGTAGCAATTTCTTCTGCTGTTTGTGAAGCCATATGGTTAAGAAATCTTTTAGAGTCACTGAATCACCCACAAGAAAAATCTACTGTAATTCATATGGACAACAAGTCAACAATCAAGCTCTCAAAGAATCCAATGCAACATGGAAGGAGCAAGCATATTGATACCAGATTTCATTTTATGAGGGACCATGTGAAGCAGAAGACAATTGAGCTTAAGTATTGTAATACCATGGAACAAGTGGCTGATATCTTCATGAAGCCACTGCCAGTTGAACCCTTCAACATGTTACGTGAGATGCTTGCCATGAAGGCATTTTGATTTAAGGGGGCATCTTGGAAGTGCAAATAAAAATGCAAAGTCAAAGAAAGCATGCAAGAAGGTTGTACACGTTTCCTTCTAATTAATTATAGCATTTCGGCGCAGTTTCTTTTACTTTAATTAGCTTAGTAAATTATGAATGCCTTAAAAGTCAAAAGAATATTTGTTAGGTGGCAACTTTAGTAGATTTTGTGATTTTTAGTTTTAATTAGCTTTTGAGTGCTATAATTGTTAGAGCAACTTTTATTGACTTTTATATGTTAAGTAATATTTGTGTTCACATGTAAGAAATCCTTATATAATGATATTATGTACGTTAAGCAATTAAGCAAGAAGCAAGTGGAAGCTTGATATTTCTTTTCAATATTAAAGTATTATTTTCATCTTATCTTTTGTTCTTTCTAACTTTGTGAGTGTCCGTTTATTTGGGTATTGGTTTGTAAACTCATTCCCAACATTTTTACACATTATTGGGCATAATGTGAGGTTTCAAGTGGTTGGTGAAAGGTTCTATAGATCGATTAGGTCTATTCATCGATATTTTAAGGTTGTACTTGGAAGAGTCTTGACGCTATATAAACATTTAATTAAACAACCTTGATAACTCTACTCCACTGGAAAAGGAATAGCCAAAGGTTTTATCCATACTTTAAGATAAAGTTTTAAAATTTAATTTAATTTTTTTTTTTTTTTTTTAAATTCAAGTAATTTGTCAAATTAACGTAACTTGTATTGGTCTTCATTAGGATTGTGTTGGAGCAGTAGATGGAACTCATATTCGGGCATCTATTCCAGTTGAAATCCATGGAAGGTTTCGTTCTCGAAAAGATCGAACAACACAAAATGTGTTAGCTGGCAATACTTTTGATATAAGATTCACATATATGTTAGCTGGTTGGGAAGGAAGTGCACATGATTCTCGTGTTTTAAACGATGCACTCACTAGGCCAGGGGGATTCAATTCCGGAAAGTAAGTATTATCTTGGCGATGCTAGTTATGGAAATCGAAATGGAATTCTCTCATCCTATCGCGGTGTTCAGTACCATTTGAAAGAGTTTAGTGATCATTCACCTGAAAATGAAAAAGAATTATTTAATCTTCGTCATTCGTCCTTAAGAGCCACCATTGAATGACGATTTAGAATTTTGAAGAGACGTTTCCGTGTGTTGGATGCAGAACCATTTTGGTCGTTCGAATCACAAGTGGAAGTAGTTTTAGCATGTTGTGTCATTCACCATCACATTATGGGTGTTGATCCTAATGACTCAATTATAGAAGAAGTTGTTTGTGATGTTGAATCTCAAAATCAAAGTGGTAGAGTCTACCAAACACGAAGAGAAGTTCAAGAGGAAAGTAGAGAATGGACAATCAAAAGGGATGTAATATGTCATGCGATGTGGGATGATTATAAAAATAGGAAAAAAGTGTAGATTTCTTTTTTTTTCTCGCATGGTTGATGTTGTAATGTCTATTTCTTGAATTAGTCATGTTTAAAGACGACTATGTTTTTATTTTTAATGATTTGATTGTATGATATATATTTGATATTTAATCCAGCTTATGATATGAGTTTATTTCTATATTGCATTATGTTTTTATCTTTTATGAGATATTGTATGTTGTTATCTGGCATTACCATTCATATGTTTGTGATTGTAGCAATGGGTAAAGGTAAGGAGAAGAATGTTGCAAACAAGCAATTTAGGTGGTCAAAACCTATGCATACTTTGTTACTTGAAATTCTTGCTGATGAGGCTGCTAAAGGAAATAAGCCTTCAAACACATTCAAGCCTACGTCATTCGCACTAGTTGCCAAGTCAATTAGCAAGAAGTTTGGAGTTGAATGTGTACCTGACCATGTTGACAACCGCCCTCGAACCATCAAGAGCATGTGGAATATCATCGGCACCCTTCGTAAAAATAGTGGCTTTGGATAGGATGAAATTTGAGGATGATAACTTGTGACAAGAAGGTGTATGATGAGGAAGTGGTGGTATGAGACTTATTTTATTTATTGTAGCAATTATATTAGTCTTGAAGTTTTATTGAAATTCTATTCTTTCTTTCTTTCATTTATTATAGCAATTATATTATTCTTGAAGTTTTAATGAAATTCTATTTTTTCTTTCTTTTATTTATTATAGCAATTATATAGTCTTGAAGTTTTATTGAAATTCTATTCTTTATTTTAACAGGCGAATCCTAAGCATAAGCAATATTTAAATAAAAAAATTGAAATGTACGATGAGATGGCCATAGTTGTTGGTAAAGATATGGCAACAGGGAGTTTTGCAAAGTCTTTTACTGATGTAGTGCAGCATGATAACATTCTTGATTTGGATTTGGATTTTGATGATGTGTCATCAAAAGGAAAATATGTTGCTTCCTCCGATTTAGGTTCAACCAAAAGGTCACATGGGAAAAGAAGTCGTGATGATAGTGAAGGTAGATATAATTTGATAACTGAAAAGTTGGGAGAGGTTGCCTTAGCGCTTCAAGCTCTTAATAAGGGATTTGACGCAATCATATTTATCAGGAAGTGATGAAGGTGGACGGATATGATGAGTTTATGCTTGCATTTGCATTCGACCATTTGAATGGAGATGAGAAGCAAGAGGATTTCTGGTAAAGAATGCTAAGCTTAGAAAGTTTTGGTTGGACAACTTCTTCAAAACACATGGAAATTAGAATTTTTGTATTATCGATATGTAGTAAGATACTAATTAACTTGGATGGTAGTTCTTTGGCCAAAATACTAATTAACTTGGATGGTGTTAGTTCTTGTGTTAGCTTAATTCAGTTCCAAAATGCAGATGCTACTGTTCACGGCTCAAACACTGATATAGAATGCTCAGAATCCAATCTCCACCGTTCATAATGTAGATCCATGTGTTATGAACGTCCCTGTAAAATTTCAGCTCAATCGGACCACAAACGCCCATTGATCGGAGCTGTTGATGAAGACTGGACAGGCCGGGTCCGGACCTCATTTCCAGAAACTAAAATCTTGCTCCGCGAAGCCGTGTCCGGACCGCCCATTAACATGTCCGGACACCCCGTAAGTTTTAGGCCCAAAAACATGATTTTAAGTGGGTTAGGTCTAGGGTTTTGTCGGGGGTATATATACATCAATATAGAAGAGAGAGGCTCGAATTTTCACCCCCAGAGAGTTCGTCGGAGGCTGTGCTAAGAGAGATCATATGTGGTGAGCGTTAAAGTGAATCTCTTAGAGTTTTAATTATTCCTTTGATAAATCTACGGTTGAGAAGTCTATCGGAAGGATCCGGTAAAGGAGAATGACGTTGAAGAAGATTGTGAGCGCGGAGACGAGTTGTAGGCTTGTCGATCTTACAGAGTCAAGGTCTTGCAAAGGGTTGTAAGTGTTCCTAGTGTCTGTAATCTCTAGATAATCTTTTGATAGTGATTTCCTGGGTTTGGCTGCCCCGGAGAGGTTTTACTTTTAGAACGTTTTCTAAAAGGTTTCCTCTTCGTAACCAAAATATCTGTGTCTGCCTTTTTATTGCTTTATATATTTTGGGTGATTGAATTGTTTATTGCTTCATAATATTAATTCCGCATAAATTGTGATAAACAAGTTTTTGGAGTCGGCATAGCGTTTTTCAATTGGTATCAGAGCGGGTTCACTCTGTTTGGATTAAATTCTTGAGTGAGATCTGTTGACTCCTGTTTGCTATGAATACTTCTCAAGGGGAATATGATCTTATAAACTCCTTCAACAATTTGTTGGAAAAATTCACTCTTTTGAGACATCAATACACAAATTGTTTGGGGGAGTTTCAAGATTTTAAACATGTGAATGAATCTATTGTTACTAAATTGTCTGAATCACATGCTTTAATTGATTCTTTAAAATCTGAAAAATCTGTTTTAGGTTCTAAAGTTGATTTGTTAGAGAGTAAATTAAAAGAGTCAGAAACTCAATTGGAAAAATTCTCTAGCAATTCCCTTGAGAATATGTTACATACTCAGAATTCTGATTGTGATAAATCTGAGTTAAGTTTTGATTGTCATGTTGCTTTGTCTTCTAACAATGATTCTACTTCCGAGATAATATTTGTTAAATCAGAAAAAGTAGAAGACTTTTTGGTTAAAAGAAAAACAGCAACTACCTCGACCTCACAAGGTAAGAAAATTAAGAAAATTCATATTGAACCTTGTGTCTCTTACCCCAAATATAGAGTCGTCCATCCTCCTAGGAATCTACCTCCTAAAAGGTTTATCCCTACTTGTCATCATTGTGGAAAAGTTGGTCACATTCGACCCAACTATTTTAAATTGAAACCTAATGTGCATAAAAATAAAAATTCTGTTTCTTGGAAAGATTATGAGGGTTTGGTAATGATGATGGGAGGTGTGTCTAGAGTAGACAAGTTTGAAAATGTTCATGTCTCTACACCTTCATTCAAGAAGGTTTAGGTTAGGAAGGATTATACCATTCACCCATTGAGGGGGAGTGGTAGTGATCTCACCTAAAGTTGGGTGAGTCAATAACATGCCTAGGATTGATTGTTTTGCTTATTTTTGAATATCCTAGAGCGTGTTATTTTTTTTGCATTGCA
Organism: Corylus heterophylla; assembly: GCA_016403345.1. NCBI lineage: Eukaryota > Viridiplantae > Streptophyta > Magnoliopsida > Fagales > Betulaceae > Corylus > Corylus heterophylla. The sequence continues at coordinate 21,780 of JADOBO010000082.1, read as the reverse complement.
TTTTTTTTGTTTTTGCTTTATTGTTTATGCACTGCATTGTTTTTGTTGTTACACTTTCTGTATGAAGAGTATATACATGATTGTTTTGAGATTCATGTTTTGAGGCATATTCATAAAGGATTTTTCAAGAAATTCATATATCATGATCTTTGAAAAGCTTATAGATGAGATGTTGTGTGCGGACCACCAAGATTTTTGTCTACTTGCTAATCAAATGTTCAGGAATGTGTAATGTCTTGTGAAGACCTAAAAGTAGTTATTAAACCAAATCATTATTTTGTAGTGGGACCTATAAGATGTGATGAAAGTTTAATGCTAAAGGACATTCATGTCTTACCTGTTGTAATCTCAATTCAAGCATGTTGTTTTGTTTTGCATTGCATTTTTCTTTGTTTTGCATTTGTTTTTTTTTTGTGTGCATTTCTTTTGTGAAAATTTTCAAAAAGACAAAAATATGTTACTTTGATTGTTTCCTTTTCTTTCTTTTGTCTTATGCACCTAGATAGTCCATTAATTTCTCATGTTGCTTTTTATGGATTTAATTCCTTACGTCTTGGAATGTTCTTAATATGCATGAGATGAAAATTTGTGTCAATGGACTTGTTTTTGTGGTTACCTAAAGCCTGAACTTATGTGGTACATTTTTCCTATGCTTTATCTTTTGTGCACATTTAAGCTTAAATTGAGGTTTTGTTTCACTTTATTTGTGAGGTCTGTTGGGTAACCATATGAGGTTTTTGACTAGTCATATTTTTCAAATTGACCATATGCTAGCTGAACCTAGGGTTTAAAAATTCCTGCTTTCTCTTTTGTGATAAGCACCAAAAGTTTAAGGACACTTTCTCAAAGAGAAAAATAAACAAAATAGTAAAACAAATAAAATCAAAAGATCATATTCCAAAAGGAATTTATTTCACTGTGTCAAACTTGTGCAAAATATTTTACAAAGAGAAATGTATAGGATGAGAGTGGCTAAGCCCTAGTATGATAAGGTTTCACTTTTGATTTGATATACTTGTTAAAACCTCATGGTGGTGAAACTTTCTCCTCATTTTGTAAATTGAAAATTTTTCTCTTTGGATGTTTTACCCACACACCACACAAGCATAGGTTGAATGGAACATTTTCTTGGCTTGGGTTAAGCAATATGAGTTTCTAGCCATTTCTAGTCTCATGTATATTTTGCATATTTGGAGCATGTTTGGATATTCATTGTGCAATACATGAGTCATTGATGTGTTATCATGTGTGTTCATTTAACTTTTAAGGGGGAGAAACATGCTTTGCATTTCCAGTTTCCTGTTGTTAATTGAGTCATACATTGAGGGGAAGTTTTGCTGATGTTTCTTTATGATCACGCATTCTACGTCATTTTTTTATCATGAGTTATATTTATGTCTTCTTGTTCCACATATGCCTTGATGTATTTTGTGAAGTGTTTCAGGAAACATGAAGACCTTTTGTCATTCTGTGACAAAAAGGAGGAGTAAATATGGGGAGATGATGGGATTGGCTCGACATTTTGGTTTTGTCACTAAATTGCCAAAGGGGAGTTTGTTAGTTCTTGTGTTAGCTTAATTCAGTTCCAAAATGCAGATGCTACTGTTCACGGCTCAAACACTGATATAGAATGCTCAGAATCCAATCTCCACCGTTCATAATGTAGATCCATGTGTTATGAACGTCCCTGCAAAATTTCAGCTCAATCGGACCACAAACGCCCATCGATCGGAGCTGTTGATGAAGACTGGACAGGACGGGTCCGGACCGCAATTCCCCGGGTCCGGACCTCATTTCCAGAAACTAAAATCTTGCTCCGCGAAGCCGTGTCCGGACCGCCCATTAACATGTCCGGACACCCCGTAAGTTTTAGGCCCAAAAACATGATTTTAAGTGGGTTAGGTCTAGGGTTTTGTCGGGGGTATATATACATCAATATAGAAGAGAGATGCACGAATTTTCACCCCCAGAGAGTTCGTCGGAGGCTGTGCTAAGAGAGATCATATGTGGTGAGCATTAAAGTGAATCTCTTAGAGTTTTAATTATTCATTTGATAAATCTACGGTTGAGAAGTCTATCGGAAGGGTCCGGTAAAGGAGAATCACGTTGAAGAAGATTGTGAGCGCGGAGACGAGTTGTAGGCTTGTCGATCTTACAGAGTCAAGGTCTTGCAAAGGGTTGTAAGTGTTCCTAGTGTCTGTAACCTCTAGATAATCTTTTGATAGTGATTTCCTGGGTTTGGCTGCCCCGGAGAGGTTTTACTTTTAGAACGTTTTCTAAAAAGTTTCCTCTTCGTAACCAAAATATCTGTGTCTGCCTTTTTATTGCTTTATATATTTTGGGTGATTGAATTGTTTATTGCTTCATAATATTAATTCCGCATAAATTGTGATAAACAAGTTTTTGGAGTCGGCATAGCGTTTTTCAGATGGTAATTCTTTGGCCAAAATACTGTAATATTTGTGGTTGAATTTTAGAATTCATGGTAATTTTTTTTTTTTTTTTTCAAGCAAGATGAAAGTAACTTACTTGCCCTTATATATATATCAATCTTCATGGAGGTGGAATATTCATAATATTGATGTATTGAAGTTCAATTTCACCTAGATGTATGGACATTTTTAGATACAGTACTTTCAAAATACTTTATATATATGTATATATATATTTTTTTTTTTGAAAAACTAGAAAATCCAAAATATTCTTAGATAGGTTGATTCTTTTTGTCGAATTTTAACAATCAAACATAAATTATTTTATATTAATATTTTTATATTTTGAATAAAAATTATATTTTATAGGTTAATATAATTAAATGAAAATATGAAAAAAAAAAAAAAATTGATTTTCCGTGCGAGCGGTAAACACTCTAAATTGTTTTCAGCGGAAAACATTTTCAGGAAAAATGACTTCTCTAAAGACATTTTGCGACGGAAACCATTTTACATCGAAGTAAACGGAGCATTAAAAATTGATTTGTTCGATTTTGAACTTCAAGAAAGGAACAAATCCCAATGATTGAAACAATAATTTTCTCTTAGAATCGATTTGTTCGATTCGTTTCCATCAACTACATATGTCTATATATACGCACATAAACATGCACAAGGAGAGAGTTAGACCCCTTCGATGGAGGAAAACCCTTTTATCTTTTTTTTTTTTTTTTTTTTTTAAAAAAAAAAAATTTTAAAAAGCTCAAACTATTTCCACCACAAACCACGTTAAAAATAGCTATTTTTCCCAAGTGGAGGAAAAGATGGGATGTTGATCCGCTTGTCTTTACAAAATTTGGTATACTGCAATCCAAACAGGAGTGTTCACTGTGTGTGAATGAGAGATGTAGCAGTAAAGGAATCGAAGAGGCCCCCCTTGGTTGGCAGCCACCCAACCTTTACTTACTCCACATAACCAGGAAGTGCATATATAATGATGCACTCTGTTTACAAATAAGCTTGAGAAAGCTTTTGAAAGAGCATCTGAAAAATACAAGAAACAACTCTCTCATCCTGTTTTCTTAATAACGTGAGGCTATGGAAGAGCAATATTAGAAGTTGTTTTTGTGTACCCCTAAGAATAATTTGACTTTTAAAATTATCATTGGTATTATGATTGATCAATATTAAATTTTGATCAAATAATAGCTTTAAAAGTAACATCATTTTTTGAGGGACACAAATGAGACTTCTAGAATTAGTCCTCTTTGACTCTGGAAAATATGTGATTTGATCTAGTAACAAACGCCACCATGAGTTGAGAAGAAATTGAGACGTGAATGAGTAATCCCAACGTGAAACAACTGCTCAAAATCCCTGAGATTTGTTTTCATGTTTTCTAAAACTTAAACAACAAAAACATGTAAGTTTGTAGGCAAATTGATGTATGAACACCTTGAGAGAGAGAGAGAGTGATAGAGAAGTGGGATGCGATGTATGGTTGTTGTTAACCGATGAAAACCATGAATGATGAAGAGAAAATTGCTAAAGGAATGAAGACAACACCAGATTTATAAAACAATCTCCACCATTGTCAAGGAAAGAAGCTTAGAATCCGCAACTCAAAAGGATACAAATCGAGCACTTACGTACCCTGTGTGTACATGCCGGAAGAAGCAATCTCACCTATTAAAGCAAACCCAGCAAGCAGCGACTAACAATTACAACATCAATAAATTAATCACGAATGAATATAATTAAACATGGAAACTTCGATCACTTGCCTCTAAGCTATTAAGCATTTTTTAAAATTTAAAAAATGATAAAAATTTGTAATGTACAGTTTTAATCTGTCATCCCCTTTCAATCTTACATTCTAACGGTGAAATGAAAATAACCAATTACCCCTCTTATAAAATAAAGAAATTAAAAAAAAAAAAAAAAAATGAACAAAGAAAGAAAAAAATGGGAAACTTGGCCGTGAGTTATCCTTTTTTTAATTTTCTGATTTTTTACTTTTTTAAAGATTTGATTAAACTAATGATTGTATTTTTCTAAAAAATTTGTGGGAGTAGAACTGGAATTTTACATGCTAACCATTTAAGTTCATGAAAAAAGTAAAGAGTGATTGAAAGGAGTTCGAAGATCACAATCCCACACTACGGCAAAGCTTTCCACCAAGTACAAAAGCTTCTCAGTATTTGTGAATTATTGATCTTTTATATATATTTTTATTGATTGTGTTATTATTTTTGTCCTTTGCTCAATTGATTCAATATAGAAGGGACTGAGAGATATTAATTATCAACTTATAGTGTTGATTCACTATTTGTGTTAGAATATATTGTTTTCATTCCTGCTTATTTTTGTGTAGAAATATTTATTAATTAAGAACATTGAAAACCTATTGAGAAATTGATGCAGCGCGACTTAGTGGGCTGCAATGAAGAACAACAATACAGCAGCCGATAACTAATTCTTGATCATGAGTCTATCAATGATCTAAGAATTCTTCTAAAAACAATAGATACTCTTTAAAGTTTAAAAGAAAAGATGAATAAATTCAACTCTGAGTATTCTTATTAATCAAAATCAATAATAAAACAACAACTCCCTTTCTCTGGAGGCTATAAGCATATATTTATAGTCCAAAACCTTAAACCTAATAAAATATGACATAAATACCCCAAAAACCCTAAACCTAATAAAATAAAGAAATAAAGACTCTCAAAACCCTAACCCTAATAAAATAACAACATAAAGTCGCTAGAAAATAAAACAAATTGAGGGCGCCCGTCCGGACGGCCACAACACTTAAACGACAAAAACATGAAATAACATATGGGTTTGGACTACACTCCAATCTACATCATTCTCCCCAAGTTGAAGAGAATTCGTCCTCAAATTCGGCCGGTTCTTCCCGCGGTCCTTTGGATGTCCAGTCAACTCATTCCATTCTCTTCTAAAAATCACAACAAGGCAACACCTCATAATAAACATGATGGCCCGCACCTCACCTTGCCGTGTGGACTTGCCAAGCTTTACTCGTACCTTGCCCTTCCCACGTGCCATGAGAACCCCCAAAGAACTCACAAAGACCCCTTCACTCTTTGATAGAAAAGTCATCTCTGCCCCATAGATCTCATCACAACTTTGGTTAAAAGTTCTTGATATTTACTCCAAGAAAATCAACTAACAAATCAAAGATTTCTCTTTTAGGACTTTCATCAAATACTTGGTGTATAGAACTCACCTCTTCGTCAGGATAGATGTCATAGATTGGTGGAGGGGCCCAATCTACAAAGCAATCTTCTTCAATAAATCCATCTTCCTCCACCACAACCGATTGACTCCTAATGTTCGTCTCTCTAGGCACCACTTCTGCCATCTTCCTATGTACTTCTTTTTGTGAAATGTTTTTTATGTTTTGTGTTACCAAGAAGTCTTCGGGTTGCAAGCAACCTTGGACTTTCGGTAATTCGAGTTTGACCCTACTCACCCATCGATTGGCATGAGCTTGCGCACGATGCTGATTTCCGCGCGTTCAACGCTCCGCAAACGAGTTTCTAGATCCACCCCCTTTGTGACCACACAAGTTGGATATTCTTGTACTGAGGTCTTGAATTTGATCCTTCATAGTCGCGAATTGCTCCTCCATGTGTTGCCAACGATTAGCGAAAAATTTGCCTTTCGCCCTCGGGAACTATGGTATTGGTTGGTGACGACAATTGTTCGACCCATCACTCATGTGCGCTAACGAATCGCCGGTTGCTCCTTAGTGCTGCCTTTGTGCGCACGTGCACGTACCCTCGTTCATGTCTGCCCAACGGTTGCTACTCCCCATTCATGAAAAGTAATTGAGCTCTGATACCAACTGATGCAGTGTGATATAGTGGGTTGCAGCAAAGAATAACAATAAAGTAGCGGATAACTAATTATAGATCTTGAGTCTATCAATTATCTAAGAATTCTTCTAAAAATAATAGATGCTCTTTAAAGTTTAAAGTAAAAGAGGAATAAATTCAACTCTGAGTATTCTCATTAATCAAAATCAATAATAAAACAACAACTCCCTTTCTCTGGAGGCTATAAGCATATATTTATTGCCCAAAACCATAAACCTAATAAAATATGACATAAATACCCCAAAAAACTCTAAACCTAATAAAATAACGAAATAAAGACTCCCAAAACCCTAACCCTAATAAAATAACAATATAAAGTCTGCTAGAAAATAAAACAAACTGACGGCGCCCATCCGGACGGCCACGACACTTAAACGACAAAAACTTGAAATAACATATGGGTTCGGACTACACTCCGATCTACATCAAAGATGGAAAAGAACTAAAAACTTGCAAAAAAAAAAAAAAAAATCTTACATGAGACCGTCAAGAAGGGAGACAACATGAGTGAAATTTGAGTAATTCTAGAAGTCTTGCTTGTATCACTCTTGTGTCCCTCTAATAATGATGTAGCCCTCAAAATAACAACCACAAGCCCAATAGTAATTTTAAGAGCCACATTATTCTTGAGGGGATTTAAGAGTGACACAAGAGGGACTTGCAGCCTTACTCATGAAATTTATTGTCAAAAGCTTGACCACAATCATCAAGACTCAAGTTTTATGAAAATAAATAAATATAATGGCATACATATAATGTGTCTTACAGATTCAATAGTAGATTTTTTTTTTAAAAAAAATATTGATCAAGTTGGACAGGAGTACTATGACTGGAGAAGGAAAAATAACATTTCTATATATGTATGAGCATCAAATCAAAGTCTTGATTTAATTTCTTTATTCATTCCCTGCTTTCTTTGCTGAAAATCCCCTGATCAGCTCTGGCAATTTTTGTTCCTTTTTGTTTGACTTGCATTTCATATTTTCTATGGATCAATTGCCCAATTAGCATCTTCCACTAGAAAATTCTACGTTTACGACGTACGTAGGTGTGACCAAAAAAGATATCTAGCCCAGTATGTTGAGTTAAGTGTATCAACCCAGAGTTGAAATGTGCTTGAACAAAAAGAATTATTGGGATAGTAAGCAAGCTGTTATAACCATCGGAGCCCATGCTGATTTGCTATAATATACCAAAAAGTGCACTAAAGGCTGATACCATGTCTGCTATCAAGATGAAGAGTGCAGCAAGTACAAACAGCAACCTTAGAGGTATTGACTTGAGAAAATCATCTTCTCTATGACGCGACGTGCGAATTGACAAAAAAATTAATATCGAAGTTGAAGACAAAACCAATGCTATCGTATCTGATATAAAGAATACAGTAAACCAATTACTGTTCAAAAGAAGAGGTTTTCCCGTGTCAAGTTTCCCTGCTTCGTGATAAATTCCACCTAGTACAGTGAAGGTTGCAGCGAAAACCACAGTAGCAATCAATGTTGCCACACGCATGCAATTGTTTGCTGTTTCCTTCATCCACTTCTCACCTTTTTCTTGTAAATCTTTATGTTCCTTTTTAAATATATCCTTAGGTGTTTCATCCCTTGAATTCTTCATGTTCAAATATGAAGGCGGTACAATCTTTTCTACGTTCTACAATAACCAAGGTATAAATGAACTAGTGAAATTACAAAAAATAGTAATAATAATAATAATATTAACATGACTCACCTGAAACCACAACAATTCCTTTTGCATTTGAAGGGCTGCTATTGATATAGTATTTAATCGATCTATTGGAGCCAATCTTCTAGCCATGTGCAGCATGTTATCACCTTTGGCAATGTGTAGCATGTTGTTGTCACCTTTGGCAATATAGGTTGTAATATTTTCCTTCATGACATCTCATGTATTAGATTAAATACACTCTCTTGCTGACATAAATAGCCATGTTAAATAAACTCCTGTAGTACTCTTTGAAAAACTCTAAACAGACAAATATCACAATTTTATGCGGAATTAACGGATATTTAAATCTAAGCAAACAATCACCAAAAACAAATAAAATCAAACACAAAGATTTTGGTGACGAAGAGGAAACCTTTTAGAAAACGTTCTAAAAGTAAAACCTCTCCAGGGCAGCCAAACTCAGGAAATCACTATCAAAAGATTATCCAGAGATTATAGACACTAGGAACACTTACAACCCTTTGCAAGACCTTGGCTCTGTAAGATCGACAAGTCTCCAACTTATTTCCTCGCTCACAATCTTCTTCAACGTGATTCTCCTTTATCGGACCCTTCCGATAGACTTCAATTAAGCACACAACCAAAACTAACAAAAATCATCTAAGAGGAATCAATTTGGCTCACAACAAAATAATCACTGAAGCACAGCCTCACACGAACTCTCTGGGGGTGAAAATTTGTGCCTCTCTCTTCTATAATGATGTATATATATCCTCGACAAAACCCTAGACCTAACCCACTTAAAATCACGTTTTTGGGCCTAAAAGTTACGGGGTGTCCGGACAGGTTAATGAGCTGTGCGGAGAGGGACTTGCGGAGCAAAATTTGAATTTCTGGAAATGCAGTATGGACCCGGGGAAGTCTTGTTCGGACCGGGCATGCAATCAGCATTCTGGAAATGATATCTAGTCTTGATCAACAGCTCCGATCGATGGGCGTTTGTGGTCCGATTGAGCTGAAATTTTGCAGGGACGTTCATAACACATAAATCTACATTATGAACGATAGAAATTGGATTCTGAGCATTCTATATCAGTGTTTGAGCCTGTGAACAGTAGCCTCTTCATCTACCAATTGCCATAAGAGATCGGGATAAGATCATATAAGTAGAATTAGAAATTCAACATTTCCTACTTTTGGCAGCTTCAACAAGTAAAGTTGTGATCACGAACCAATTCTGATGAGAAAGGTTTCTACAGTGGTACTGTATAAACCATTTCCTAGAGCCTTTCAACTAACTTATGGGCACATGTCCGCATCCAAGCATGGTTATAGATGATCCATTTGTGACCTAAATGTGCTCGCATCAAAGTATTCTTATAGATCCATTTGTTACCTAAGATTACGAAAAGAATCTATTTCAGAGATCATTTGGTAAAAAGAAAAATTATCCATAACAAAATTGTCATCAAGTTGTGGCTAATTAATAGAAGAAAAATTTTGGGTCGGAGGGAAACTAACAGGAATTTAAGCAACTTTTCCATGATGATAGCTGACTTTTGCTGCTAATAGCAGAAGGTTCTCTAGCCAACTCTTCCAAAGCACTCCACCCACAAGCAGTGTCGGTAGTAGTGTCAATCACAGTTGCTAACTTCGGATCCAAATACAGAATTGTCAATGCTATATCTGTCCATAAAAAAAAAACAAAAAAAACAAACAAAACAAAACACAAAAAAAAAAAAACAAAAACAAAAAGATCGTTGTAAAAAGGAATTGGATCAAAAATCCATAAAATAAGGTCGGTAATATTGCAATAGAAGTGGTAACTTGTCCACTTGTACGTGTATAAAAATCATTCTAAAAGTTATGCAACGACTTCGTAGACTGACTAGTAATATTAAAAGGATTCTTATGTCTTCACAAATGTAATGTGACTTTTAAAATTACTATTAAATTTGAGACAATCAATCCTCCTTCTAGGATTACTCGTCATGTAAAATTGTTATGACATACGTTTTCGGTCCAATCAATAAGGACATCAAACAAAGATAATGCCTACTAAATTGATTGTCTCAAACACATGCACAGTTAGTAAAACATAGGGCATACTGTAAAAACCAGCGAAAACAATATCAAGAAGAAGATGAATGCGTTGATGAGTAGTCAACAGTGAAAAAGGAGTCACAGACCATAGATAATCGACCATGTTTCTATCTCTTTCATAAGCTACAACGTGAAGTGGTGTCCTTTCATGGCCATGAGCTGCAACGTGAAGTGGTGTCCTTTCATCGCCATCATCACCTACAATGGGATCAAGTGGTGTCCTTTCATTGCCATCATGGATCAATGGCAATTGTCTGTTCTTCTTAACCATCTCCTCAGCGATTCTTACGACTCCTGTTTTAGCAGCAACGTGAAGGGCCGTAAGTCCATCTACGGTTGTCAATTCCAAGTCCTCGGGAGTCATCAATTTCAACACTACTTCCACAAAATAGGTGTGTTTTGCGGCTGTTGCACTGTGAAGTGCGGTCGCTTGCTGTTTCGTTATGGGAAGTCGAATGAAGTCTTGGTCAGGGCCCGCCAGTCACCTTTCATGGCAGCTTGGAGGAGCGGACCACAGAGGGCACGGTATTCATCTAATCTTCTCTTCAATTCCCTAAATGTTTTTTTTTTTTTTTTTTAATTACAAATGTGGTGATAAATCATGTCGTGGATGTGTTAGGAAACCTATCATATTTTTCAGAACTAGTGAGATGCAAAAAATAAGAAGAAAACTAAAACAAGTAATCACAAAACACATAGATTTACCTAGTTCACCACTTATAAGGATTACGTCCATCGAGTTTTAGCAATGTTTCATTATTTCTTGAGAAATAATAAAGGGAGCATAAATGTCCAAGGAGACGTCGATCAAAACCGACTATAAATACAACCCACAATCGAGTCAAAATAAATTTTCCCAGGGCCATGGACTAAGCCTAAAAAAAACTAATAAAAAATTGTCATTTAAACTGTATGGCTTCTAACGTCGAACCGGGTTGGGTGCAGGCTGGATTGAATACAAATCATGCTCCACATAGCCTAACAAGATGCTAATTAATTAAGATGTTGGGAGAACTAATTTATCTTATAGGGAATCGTCTATATATCCTTAAAGTGAAACTTTCTCCTCTTTCTTCTTCTTCTTCTGGTGTGTATGCATGAGTGTTTGTAAGTTGTTTTGTTCCATTATATATTGTAATTACTAAAATTTTGGGTTCTTTCTTGGCCTACGGAAGATATGCTTAAGAGAATATTTTGGTCCATTTGGAAATGGAGTTTTTGCAATGTTGAACAGAAAAGATAACATGGAAAAGACACTTCCATGACAGTTTTCCCAATTCTACGTATATTGAATCATACAGAAAAGTTTTCCCAATTCTACGTATATTGAATTATACAGAAAAGTTTTCCCAATTCTATAGACCGCCGAAATCTTTCAAACCTCTTGGGAACGTTACCGCATGCATGCAAACACGCACGAGAACACTGCCACCGCAATTTGTGAAACACCGACAAGGGCGATCGATCTGCCGACAACAACAACCAAATTTATTCAAAACCAAATTTGGTTGAGAGATGATCGAGAAAAGAAAAGCAATGGCATCCTAAACAGTGCCTCTTTAATTATCATCCTTTCGAAAAGAAAACAAAAGAAGAGTAATGTGGAATCCGACATCCAAAACATCCTATCTACGACATGCTCTTGTGACTTTAATTTGTGACCTTCTTTTTGGTTGTGAAGCATTATTGATTCTTGTTTTTAGAGTCCTTCACACACTTGAAGAGCTTTCTTGCTTTCATTCCGTTTATATTGCAGCTTGGCGTAGATAATCAGTTGAGATAATATATATATATATATATAAACAAAAGAGAGAACCCAAGTACTTTGTACAAAGATTGCTCAAAGAGAAGGGTTGGGGTAAGCGAACAATGTGGTCCTCAAAATGTAGCTCCAATATTAATCATAAATGTAGGAATACAGGGAACTAATAACAAGTCCACCATCACTATCAATATGTATCTTTAGTCTGTAATTCTAACTAATATTCACATTCTATTACTTATCGTTGCTTCTGAGTTTATGTATACTAGTGACTTGGCTCTGGTACGTACCTCATGAAACATTAGGTCTAAGCTTTAACTTTGTTTAGTACAAACAGTTTTATACGTCCTTATCGACCAGAAGGCACTTTGCACGATGTTTCAGATATCTAGTCAGGGCAAAGCCCCCAATACCTCACTTATAAAAAAAAAAAAAAATGTGGAAGAAAATTATCAACACCAAAATATATATATCACTGAAGCAACAAGTGTTTTTCTTTTACTTTTCTTCTTTTTGTCACGATGCTTGTACTCTGATAAGAAAATCATAACAACGGCAAAGTTTTGTGTGTTTATCAGCTAACCTAAAAGCATGAGCAGCATTCAGCAAAGCCCCAAAAAGATGGGCCATGGCAAAAAAGCCTAGCTATCAAGCTGGCACTAAAAACATGTTGTACGTCTTTTGTATCGATTAAGATATATGGTTGTTTAATTTGCCTTTCTTAATCGATACAAAAGATAAAAATAACAAACATTGTTCCAACCAACAACGGAAAAGAAGAAAAAAGTACCATCACAATAGCATATATATCTGAATCACTTTATTAATAATGCCTCTTTTTTTTCTTTTTTCTTTTTTGTTGATGAGTTTCTCTTATTAAACAAAAGCTCGAGTGTGTAATTATGGTAGAATTTTGGAAAGACAACACTCAGAAGCCAATCTTCAATGTTTTTTGTTTAACATTAATTATTTATATGCATGATTCGCTTGTTGAATTGAAGACTTTAGTTCACTGGGTGAGTTCTCATTATATTTAACAGTTAAGATTTCGTGATTATTTTTCAAATTTTCTTATTAATTATTTTAATTTGAGAACGATTAATGTACGACAATATTTACTTATATTTTCAGTAAAAAAATAAAATAAGATAAAATAAAACATTATAAATAATATTAGAGAAGCGTCGTTTGATCAGAATTTTACTCATTCTCAGACAATGAAAATATAAACATGCAAATAATAAATAAAAAAATCTAACATGAGACAATCTGTAAGGGAGACTAGTCACCCGAGCATGACTGAAACTTGTGTCAAAAGAGACTTTCGATTTACTAATTAAGGAAAATACAATGCCAAATACATATATCTCATAAACCGAAGGAAAAGTCCTAATGGAAATATTCTTTCCCTGGGCTTCCTTGCTCAAATCCCTTGATCACCTCTGACAATATTTTCTATTCATCAATTTCCCAATCAGCATCTTCCACTAGAAAATTTTACGTTTGTGTGAGCGGAAAAGAAATCTAGACCAGTATGTTGAGTGAATTGTATCAACATAAAGTTGAAAATGTGCTAGAACAAAAAGAATTATTGGGAAAGTAGCCAAAGTTGTAATAACAATCGGAGCCCACGCTGCTTTGCTGTAATATACCAAAAACAAGGTTGCACTGAAGGCTATTACCATGCCTGTTATAGCGATGAAGAGTGCAGCAAGTCCAAACAGTAACCTTAGGGGTATTGACTTGAAAAAATCCTTCTCTCCATATCGTGACGTGAGAATTGACAAGAATATTAAGATCGAAGTTGAAGAGAAAACCAATGCTATGGCATTTGATATGAAAAATACCATAAAGGAAATACTATTCAAAAGAAGAGGTTTCCTTGTTATTTGATCGTTGCCACCAGGTACAGTGAAGGCCGCAGCGAAGACCACAGTAGCAATCAATGTTGCCACAAGCATGCAATAGTTTGCCGTTTCCTTCATCCACTTTTCACCTTTTTCATACAACTCTTTATGCTCCCTTATAAATATATCGCTAGGTGTTTCATCGTCGGAATTCTTCATGCTCACATATAAAGGCGGCACAATCTTTTCTATTTTCTACAATAACAATGTATAAATGAAGAACCGAAAATACAAAATATATATATTGAATAATTTATACTAACAATACTCACCTTAAACCACAATAACTCATGTTGCATTCGAAAGGCTGATATGGTATTTAATTGATCTGAATTAGCTAGCACCCAATTTTCCGATAAAGTGCAAGATGTTGTTATTACCTTTGGCAATATGGCTTGTAAAATTTTCCTTCATGCTACCAATCTCATCTCTTAGATTGAATACACTCTCTTGCCGATATGAAATAAACTCCCGTACTCTTCATCTACTTGCCATAAGAGATCGGGATAAGAGCGTACGATTATCATTATAAATTGAACATTTCCTATTTTTGCAGCTTTAACAAGTAAAGTCATATGATCATGAACCAATTTTGAAGAAAAACGTTCCTTTGGCACTTCATTAACCATGTTCCAGAGCCGTTCAACTAATTGATGGGCAAGTGTCCCCATCAAATCATTCTTATATATCCCTTTGTGCCCTAAGATTAGGAAAATAATGTATTTCAGAGATTGTTTGGTAAAATGAAATATTGATTCTATACATTATTTTAACAAAATCCATAAAAAAGAGATGCTATTGAAATTTTTATAAAAGAAAAAAAGCAAAGATAACGTAACGCATTAAATGCCACGCAAAGTGTATTTTTTTTTTTTTTTTCTGAGCCGATAAGTTGTATATAGTGAAAATCACCATACTTTCATCTTTCATTAAATTGAGACTTTAATCTCTTTGAAAATATGTACTACATTAGGAAAAAAAGACAATTAATCTCTAGTCTTTCAAGATGAAGTCAAATTTTGGTTCCATAGGGTGATATTAATATATATATTGATCGACTTGATTATTATATTGGCTAAACATGCAGTTCTAAAGCTTAATAGTGATCAGTTTTGTCTCTTACGTCAGCCTCTTCATTTTTGAGAATACCATATTGATTAATTCAGATATGAGTAATAAATATATTGAAAGTTTATGTTAATACTCAACAGAAATTTGTCGAGTTCTTATTATGGATAATTATGTGCGCTCAAGATATCAATTTTTCTATCAATATGTTTCTTCTCATGGGTATCCTTCTATATAGGGCTTTTAAATGAATAGAGCAACGCGTGAACATATTTGGACTCGGCATGAGTTCGACTTAATTATTAAACAGGTCATTCGTAAACATGAAACTAGTCTCGATTATTAAACGATAAATACTAGTATAAACTCAGCTCAACTCAGTGGACGTTCATGAACGAGCTCAAATACAACTCGACTCACTATTAGGGTTTACTTGTATATATTTATTGTAATACCCCAAACATTAATTAGGGTTAGGATCACTTTAATTATAACTTAAAGATGTTTGATTGGTTCTCAGTTGGTAAAGTGTGAGATCTTTAACTTTTAAGAACTTTCTATCTTTGAGAACGTTCGAAGGTTCCCTCAAACGATCATTGGTGAACATTCGAATTTTGATGTGAATGTTCACGATGGAACAATCGAAGTAGGATTGGAACGTTCAAAGTGGGGGATGAACGTTCGAAGCCAGCAATTGGGGTTTTTTAAGATGGAGATAGCTATATTGTGCAACCCTAAGGTCTATAAATACATCCAATTCTCATCCTACCTAGCTTATTTACGACCCTTAGCCCTCATTTTCATTTTCCTTCGGTCACCAAAATCCTAGAGTGAGTGAGTGTGGAGGTTTGGGAGAGAAGGAGGTTGGTCTTATCTTCTTCAAGAGCTAATATCCTAGCCTTAAACTCGTTTAATTTGATGTTATCCCCATGTTTAGCTTGTGTTAGTATTGTTTCCATGGTTTAAACAACTCTATCTTGTAGATCTAGGTTATAGGTCTATATTTGTAGGGTTGTGTTAAAAATTTAATTTGAGTTTAATGGTAGGTTAGTAAGTTGATGATTTTGGACGTAATTTATTATGGATAGAAGTGTTATAATGGTTTAGGATCGTGGTTAGTGTCTTTAGATCATGTTTGGGAGAGTTAAGTTTAGTCTATTTTGCCCAATGGAGGTTATGCCAGACCAGAGAACGTTTGCCAGGGTTGTCGAATGATCGTTCACAGACAATTGTTTGCAAACGACATCCTGATAACTGAACGTTCGATGGACAGAATGACCATTTGCCCCTAGTTTAGATTTAAGGGTATTTTCATCTAGATCAAGGACTAATATGATATCATCTCACAGATTTTGAGGACAACCAGTACCAAGGAGGTTGTTCGAAGGATTTGCACAACCAATGTGACTAAAACACACACGAATGCTAGTTATTATAATTTATGCATAACCATGACTATTTTCAAATACAAATATGCATGGTTACAACTCACATAAAATACATTTTAGAATTTACGTGAACTCTACATTTTGTGAAAATATCTTACAGACCATGAACAATCTAATATGGCTTTTGTATTTGTATGCATATAAGAGACATTGATTAAATTGCATCGTATAACATGGTACACTATAAAAGCGTAAAAGGGTAATGGCCTTACTATTATAAGGGTTAGCCCTATGGTCAAAAAGATTAGTTCTTTCATTTGCCTTGGATCCATTGGCCAGTTGTGACCGATGCAACCACACGCGCTTGTGTGGTTGTTACCAGGATGCCTTTTGCTGGGAGATAAAGCGGTTATGGAGTTTTCTTACCAAGAGCACATTAATATACATAGTTGAATACAACTCCAACTCAAAAGCCTAAGTTAATGGGCTAAGGTCCACTTAGGTATATTATGCACTCTTTTCTTTTATATTTTCTCAATGTAGGACACAACATTCACAAGTGCACTCACAACAATCTTCCCCTCACTTATGAGTCTCTTCACATCGACCCAACTCCCCTTCGCTTGTGAGTCTTTTTACATTTTCAAGAGTGTCTCACATTAAGAGTTGCGGATGAAGACACAACTCTAAACCCGAGTTGCTGGTAGAGACAACACTCTAAACCCGACGTTTCCAGACACCCATCCCAAGAAAGTAACCATGACTCTGATACCATTTGTTGGGAGATAAAGCGGTTATGGAGTTTTTACCAAGAGTACAACTCTAGCCCAAAAGCCTAAGCTAATTGGCTAAGGTCCACTTAGGTATATTAAGCACTCTTTTCTTTTATATTTTCTCAATGTGGGACACAACACTCACAAGTGCACTCACAACAATCTCCCCCTCACTTGTAAGTCTTTTCACATTGACACAACTCTAAACCCAAGTTGTGGGCAGAGACAAAACTTTAAACCCGTCCGAGGAAAGTAACCATGGCTCTGATACCATTTGTTGGGAGAAAAGCAGTGATGAAGTTTTTTACCAAGAGCACATTAATATACATAATTGAACACAATTCTAGCCCAAAAGCCTAAGCTAATAGGCTAAGGTCCACTTAGGTATATTAAGCACTATTTTCTTTTATATTTTCTCAATGTGGGACACAACACTTACAAGTGCACTCACAACAGCATTGCTAGTAACGTGGGCCACCTGAAGTCGGACAATAAGACGGTATGTGGCAATATTTAGGGAACATGTCTTGTACCATGAGTCCCTCGAGATAGTGTCAAGCTTACCAAGAATGGCTTAAAGAGGTTAAATAGTCTATATGAAGTTGAACTATGATGTGCTACTCTTGCTTATTATATATTATATCTATATTGCATCATCGTGCCATGTTATTGCTAAGCTGAGAACCCCACTTAATTACTTCTTACATTTTTAAATATTTTGAAAAATAACTGAGTTCACAACATGATAACCTTTACACCATGTATATTATTACTTACACTTGTATCTTTTCACCTGTAAAACATGTACAGGAGGTATGTCGAATTGGAGGACATTATCAAAGTATCTTTGAGGACTTTGACCTTGAGGGACTGAAGAGGATGTGGGACAGTGAATGTGTTTTGCGCTATGACATGATTAACATGATTCATCTAGTTTATCTTCTTAAGACTAGACCTTGATGTTTTATGATAAGTTATATTTAGACCTGTTTTGTAGTACTTCTATTATACTTGATGATTGGTCTTTGACCATAACATTCAATGATCGTTAAGACAATTTGAATTATCTATGTTATGATGCTTTAAGTATTACTCTGGTTGTTATTATTGTGGGCTATTCAATAGCTATATATATATTCTAAGCAAATACAAAACAAAGGAAATTAGGTTGATGTTTTTGAATTCCAACTAACTGCTGCCATTGTGATTGATTAGATATGGTTTGCTTGAAATCAGCTTATACACAAGAATGTCATTCCAGATATAGACAAAGCTTTGAAGACATTTACCAATGTGACTAGAAATTATCTTCTAGCATGGAAGACTTCATCTTTTGGTCTCCTCCTCCCTGTGGTACACTGAAACTGAATTTTGATGTGGCTACAAAAGATGACTTTGTTATTACTGCTGCAATACTTAGCAATGACAAAGGTGATATTCTCTTGGCGTTCACCAAAAAGTTGATCTCTCTTGATGTTAATAAAGGAGAAGCTATGGCATCTTTAACAAGAGTGGACCTTACCCTATCCAATGGCTGCTCTAAATTAATGCTGGAAGGTGACTCTTTTGTTAGAATTATGGCTATCAATCAGCCATCTCTTCTCTCAGATTGGACCTTTGCTCCTATCATTTCTGACATACAACAAAAACTCCAGCATTTTCAAGATTGGAATGCTGCAAAATTTTCAACAAGTGCAAACTTTCGTGCTATGAAAGTGAAAGTCTTTCGCTGCAGATGCATTTGTTAATGAAGAGTTCCAAGAAGACGAGTTCGTTGATGAGGAGTTCAAACATGGATATGTTCATAAAAATGTTGAACATGAAAATGTTGAAAATCCACCAACTTATGACACTAGTATCAATGATAAAGATCTTGTAGGAGGCACTTTTTCATATGATCAAAGGAAGAATCCAAAGTAGATTGCGTCTCTCCCCTAATCTACGACATTTATCCTAAAGAAAAGGAACCATTGGAAAAGCAAAATCTCTTAGATAATATTGAAATTTTTGTTAATGAGGATTCTATACATCATGTGCTTGATGAAAGCCCTAAAAGTGAAGTATTTGATTTGGATGTTAACGATGTAGATTTCCTTCGGGTAAAAATATTTTATCAAATTCCCTTTATGGTAATGTTTTTGATATTTTTATGCAGAGAAGAACATTATGTTTAAAAGGGAATAAACTATTGATCCCTTTTAGGAGATATTCATGGTGCATGAATGGGAGAAGATGTATGATAGTCGTGTGACGCCTGAGTTCTTTGAATTTAGTGCAAAAAGTTTTCAAGTTGATCATCACAGTCTTCTAACGATTAGCAAAGTATAATTTCTTGCGAGGTGTTCCATTGTTTTGCTTTCGAAGAGAAATGGATTGATTGGACATTTAAGGACCAAGACAAAAAACCATCAGAATTCGAGGCAAATTCTCTTTAGCCCACTGAGATGATGTAAGCCAGTTTTACTTGTTTCCAACATTGGATTGAGACAAACTTAGTGGATGCTATTCCACGAGAAGCAGGCGTCAAGATCGATACCCCAAGAGTCCAAGGTTGCTTGCAACCCAAAGAGTCCACCGTTAAAGACGAGATAGAAAGGTCCGACAAAAGAAGGTGCCTACAGAGGTGGCAAAGAGGAGGAATCAATCGGTGGTTCGTTGACAACGCATGGAGGAGCAGATTGAGGCCCTAAATGGACAAATAAAGACCCTCACTAACCAATTGGACAATATGGGTGGTCCTAACGTTCGTCGCCGATAACCAATGCCACGTTTCACGGATAGGGATGACGTGGTTATGGTTAGTAGGGCACAATCTCAATGGAGGGAGGTATGGATTGGGACAGAGATTCCGCGACAAGCCAACTTGACTATTATTCGCGATCCTCAATTCCAACCACCAAATACATATTATGTGGAGGAGGAAGGTAAATTTGTTGATGAGGAATTCTAGGAATTTGAGTTCATTAATGAGGAGTTCAAGCATGAAGATGTTAAACATCCTTCACAATGATTCATGGATTGGGATTCTCCACCATCATATGATGATGATATCAGCGATGAAGATCTAAAGGAAAAACCCTTGTCATCCGACCTAGAGGGAGTGTACGTAGTAGATTGGTTTCCTCCCATGTTTGGTGACCTCTACCCCAAAGAAGAAGACCAATTGGAAGAAGAAGGACCCACGGATGGTATGACACGTTATTATGAGGATGATGAAGACTTTCCAAGTATAGTGCCTAATTTTAATGATAAAGAAGAAGTAAGGTATGTTGATTTCCTTGGTATAGATGATATTTTGTCAATATCTAATAACAATGATTGTGATGAGTTTTATGCTTGATGAGGAGAATTACATGTTAACAAGGGAGACAACGATTGCCCCATTCTTGAGTATTTTCATGGCATGTGGAAGGAAAAAGGTATAAGGGAATCGTAGCAAGCATGACATATTTCATGGTGGCATGTGGGGCCTTCAAAATAATAATAATAATCATCTACCGATGATTAAGAGCATAATGTTTCTTATAGGGTGTTGCCTTGTCTTGATCTTGAAGAAAGAGAATGTGATGAGTTGACAGGGCACCTGAAAGACCGTGGAAAGTACCGTCCGAATTTAAGAACGAATTCTCTTCAACTGGGAGAATGATGTAGACCGGTGAGCCTCGTCCGGATGCACGTCTACAACCATCCGAACAGGCCTAAACCGAGCCTCATCTGAAGTCCTCGTCCAAGACCATCCGGACGCTTATGTTATTTTCTTGCTTTTATGTTTTATGTGAGTGACCATCCGGACGGCTTTATGTTCCGTCTAGACAGGCATCGTAGAATCATAGTTCATTTAATTTCATATTACTTTTAGATTTAGGATTTGGGGGCCTATGAATACATGCTTTATAGACCGTGAAATGTAGGGGTGTAAACCCAGTCCCGGTTTCCCGGTTATTGGCCAAAACCGGGAGCTGGAATCGGGGTCCCCGATTTTGGATTTTTAAAAACCAGAACCAGAACCGGGCACCGCGGTTAACCGGCCGGTTCCGATTGGTACCCGGTTATCCTGAATCGGGTAACCGGGTTTTGAAATTTTTTGTTTTTTTGGGTTTCGAAATCAAACATTAACTTTATTATCCTCAGAATTCCCATCTGGTAGGGGTTTATGGTCTAAACTCAAATAAGTGAAACAGTTTCAATAAATCTTACTAAAGAAGTAAAACATCCCCAATATGAAAATCATTAACAGTCTAATTGTTTCCATGGAATATACAAAACACCCATATTTTTTGGTAGCAGAGAAAAACAGTGAAAAAGAGAACTAAGAGAGAGAGAGAGACTATTGATGATGTAGAGGCTGTGAAAATGCTCGGCTTGAGGCCTAGAATGAAGATCGACGGTGGAGTGCAGAAGTCCCCAAGACAGCAAGACGAGAGAGAGAGAGAGAGAGAGAGCAATGGAAGTGAAAGAGGCACAAGTTGAAGACTAACTAGATGAGTAAATGAGGCACAAGCGGCAAGTCTGAACCCTAGCGTACAAAAAAAATTCAAAAATTTTTTTAATATATATATATATATAAAATAAAATAAAAATATTATTATATATATGTACCCCAGTTACCCGGTTATAACCGGGTGTCAATAACCGGAATAGGAACCGGGGTACCCCGGTTTCCCAATTTTTTTATTTTTTTCAAAATCGAGGTACCTGGTTTCCCGGTTTTTTTTTTTCACCCCTAATAAAATGTAACTTTTGATTATATGTG
>JADOBO010000081.1:0-66564 GCA_016403345.1 Corylus heterophylla | reverse complement strand
TCCAATTCGGTGTTTTATAAAAACGCCGTCTAAAACAGCATATGCCGGCGTTTTGTGAGGCCGCTGGTAATGGGCCATCAATGGCGGCGTTTTTAGATGAAACACCGTCTAACGGGTAAGCAATGGCAGCGTTTTTAGATGAAACGCCGTCACTGGGTCCGCTTTTGCCAAAAAAACGCTGGCGCCGTCCATTTTGGGGTAAGGCGTTTCTTTGGTAGGGTTTAATCTGAGGATGTTAAGCCTAACTAGCTAAGAGATGGAACTAGGGTGAGAAGAAAGGAAGAATGAGGAGATCCGCGTCTAGTTTGCGAAAAGAGAAAGGAATTAAGGAAGAGGAAGTCTGGTTTCGAAGGAAGGAAGAGTGAAAATAGGTCTGCAGTTCTTCAATCAAGTTGGACACGTGGAGCGAATTGAATGGTGGATGAAATCTGCTGGCAAGCATTATTGGTATAATGCTTAACAGCTGGCAAGCATTGTTATTATTTTATTTTTATTTTTTGTAATTCTGCAGACTATGAAAGGGCAGGGCTGGTTTATAAGCTGGTTTGTAATTCTGCAGTCCGGCACGTGAAGAGAACAGCGAACATGGCAGCACACGGCTTGGCAAAGGAGGCAATTTCTTTACTGGAGGACAAGGTGTGGTTAGAGGAAATACCCCATAGTATCTATGATACTATTATTTTATTGCAGGTAGCGATCTGGATGTTTAGAGTCTTTATGACTCTTGTTTTTTATTGAGATGAAATCAAGATTTATCAGTTTCAAAAAAAAAAAAAAAAAGGGCTGGTTTATAAAAGAAATAACCTTTTACATTAATTATTAAAATAATCAATAATGCTTAAATAAAAATATTAAAAAATTGTGTCTGACTCTCCCATCCCTCTCTTTCTCGCCCTCCCTCAATTTCTATCTCGATCAATGAACGCTGACTCTCCCATCTCTCTCTCTCTTTCTCGCCCTCTCCCTCAATTTCTGTCTCAGATCAACCCTCTCCCTCTACTCTCTCTGTGTTTATGAAATCTACTAAGGAGAGGGGGATTCAATAAAGAAAAGAGAAGGAGAAGAAAGTCAAGAAATGAAACGGAAGAGATGAAGAAAATTGGGGAAAGGAGAAAAGGAATTAGACGGTGGGCGGACGCCCTTGGGGGGTGGTTCGGCCACCCCCAAAACCAAACCTTTTGTTTTTTTTTTTTTCTTTTGGTCTTTGGGGTGGCCGGACCACCCCAGGCATGGCCAAAATGGGGTGATCCGGCCACCCTATTTTGGCCCAGGGCCACCCCTTGATTTTGAATTTAATTTTCCTTTTCTTTGTTTTAATTTTTTAATAGTTTCAGTTTTTTAATATTTTTATTTTTTAATTATTAATAATTTGAATATTTAATGTAAAAAAATATTTTTTTATTGACCAAAACACAATCGATGAACGGCCCCTAAGCCTTGCCCACTATGAAAATGCTTAAACACGGTCTTTTTCTTTATTTATATTTTATTATATATATATATATATATATATATACCAACGTTATGGGAAAATGTTGTGAGAAGAATATATTGCACAGTTGCGTTTCAATTTCATAAATTAATTAAAGGGTGTGATTTTCTCCTTAAATTTCGATCAATTATCATATATAATTTAAATAATTATATGACTAATCTATTATATTTGTAAGTTCCTACAATCCTACAGTTCAACGTCCTAAAAATTGAGTTCAACTAAACGATCTAAATATTCGAAAATCTCTTCAAATCAACAGTACTCCTGAATCAAATCAATATCTTGCTCTGATCTTCTTTAGTAATATCATATACGATTTAATTAACTATATGACTAACATAGTATATTTGTAAAGTCCTACTATTGTCATAAACAATTTAACATAATATTAATTCTCACTAGGAGAAAATAAAAAAGAATTCAAAAAATAAAATAAAAGAGAGTGGATTCAACTAATATTTATCTATGAAATTATTATTTATTTTAGTTAATGTAATTTTCAAGATAATGTGTTTAATGCAATTCAGGAATATAATTTTATGTTTAGGTTATTTAAATGTTGAGCAATTATTATACACATTTAAGGATAGTTAAGAAAAATTTGGTAATAAATCTTCAATTAAAAATTCCAATTTTATTTAGTTGATGTGATTAAATGAAATCGTTGGATTTTTGTGCTTTGATGGACATGCGGGACATAAAATTATTGCCTTTTGAGTTTATGCATATCCCATCACGCATCGGCATCAACGACTCACATTTAATCAAAACAAAATTGAACGGTTTAGTGCGTTTACACGAGAATTTAGGTGATTTAAATACAAATCCTTAATTAGCCAATACCAAAATGCACCATTTTTAATTTTTAGCATTAATTACTATTGACTTTTTTTTTTTTTTTTTTGAATAATCTGATTTCATTCCTCATAAAAGATAATTAGCCAAGAGCATAAAACTCTAAACAGCCAGAGCAGATTGCTCTAATAAGACAATATCATAAATACATCTAGGAATTTCTTCCATCCATATTTGCTCCGTAGAACATACAAGAGCAAATTTCGCTAGATTATGAGCCGCTGAATTTGCATCTCGCTTGACATGAGAAACCATTCAGCTCCGATGCCTGCCTAAGACAACTCGTGCGTCGTCAACAATCTGTTCATATAGCCTCAAATTTGATCCCGCCTCACGATAAGCTTGAATTACCTGAAGAGAATCTCCCTCCAAAATAATATCTGGAAGTCCCAAATCCTTGCTAAATTCCACTGCAACCAGAGATGCCAAAGCTTCTGCAATCACCGGTTCTTGAATAATATCTAATCTCTTACACATTGCTGCAATGATAGAGCCCCTGTGATCCCGGACAATTACCCCACAACCCAGACATTTTTGGTGAACATCAACCGACACATCCCAATTAACCTTGAATCTTCCAAAAGGAGGTGTAGCCCATCTAGCCACCATCTGTACCGCCTCACCACTTGACAACACATCTCTTGCTGAAGCTAAGTGGAAGGTCTGAAGCTGAATTTCTGCCTCCTGAACAATACGATTTGGGTGTATAAAAACACCCCCATGAACTACCTCATTTCGACGTGCCCAGATCTTTTTTGCAATAATGGCTACTAGAAACAACTCATCCCTACTACATCGTGATATAACTGTGTCCAGCACATCCAACATTGTAGGATACTGAACCTGAAGTTTTTGAATTCTTCTGTCACATGCCGCCCAGACGTCCATTGATGAAGGACATTCCCAGATAATATGAAAAACTGTTTCAATTTCTTGTTTGCAGAAAATGCACTTCCCCTCTTTGATCACCCCACGCCTCACTAAATTTTCCTTCGTCGGGAGAATATTTGCACACGCCCTCCACAAGAAGACCTTAACAGCATTTGGGACTTGTAAACTCCAAATGGATTTCCATATATGAGAAAAGCTCGACGTAGAAGAACATTCCCCTTTCAATGAATCAATTCTCTCCTTTTCCAGAAAATATGCACTCCTCACAGTAAAAGATCCATTCTAGGTTGCCCTCCAGATTAACTTATCTTCTTGACGATATCTGCTGAGGGGTAAATTACATATAAGATCTGCTTCACTTGCCTCAAAAATTTCCCGAATGAGGCTTTTGTTCCAACCCCCGGTATCACTGTCCATAAGCTCCTTAATTTTTGCACTTCTATCTAACCCGCGACAAGGAGATTGGACTGCATATGTTGAAGGCTTCGGCAACCATTTATCGCCCCAAATATGAGCAGTGCCTCCATCCCCAATCCTCCACATCAAACCCTCTTCAAGAAGATCCTTTGCTGCTAATAGACTACGCCAAGCAAACGATGGCCTACTTCCAATTTTTGCGCCCACCAAAGACCCTCGTGGGTAGTATTTTGCTTTTATAATTCTACCTGCCAAACTTCCTGGTTCCTGAATAAGACGCCAACATTGCTTTGCTAACAAAGCTTTGTTAAAACAAATAAGATCCCGGAATCCCATACCACCTTGGGATTTTGCAACCCCCAGCTTCTCCCAACTCATCCAGTGAATCTTCTTGTCATTATCCTTATGACCCCACCAGAAATTTCGCATAAGAGAATTTAATTCCCTACACAAATCTTTAGGCAACAAAAAAATACTCATACTGTAAGTGGGTATAGCTCAGATTACGCTTTATGAGAATTTCCTTTCCTGCCTGGGAGAGAAATTGTGACTTCCAATCATTAATTCGCCTTTTGACTCTTTCAATAATCGATTGAAATTCACTAATCCGAGACCTCCCCACCAAAGCAAGCAAGCCTAAATATGTATCAAAACGCTGTGAAACAGGGACCCCCGTCATCTGAAAAATTAAATCTCGAGCTTCCTGCTTTGTATTTTTGCTAAAGAAAATTTCTGTCTTATCTTTGTTGAGCCGCTGTCCAGAAGCCATCTCATACACCGCCAAAATTCCGGACAAACAATTCCAATCCTCCCTGTTAGCCTTACAAAACAGAAGACTGTCATCAGCAAAAAATAAATGATTTATTTTTGGTCCTCCCACTGATGTTGGAACTCCTTTCAAAACTCCTACATGATCCGCTCTGTGAAGTAAGGAACTTAAAGCTTCAGCACAAATAAGGAATAAGTAAGGAGATAGAGGATCTCCCTGCCGTATTCCTCGAGATGGATGAATAAGCCCCACCGGTTCTCCATTAATAATAATGGAATATTGTACAGTAGTGATGCACTTCATTAACATGTCAATCCATTTCTGATCAAACCCCAATCTCTGCATGACTGCTTCCAAAAAAATCCATTCTACCCTATCATAAGTCTTGCTCATATCAATCTTTAGAGCCATGTAACCCTCCCTTCCCCACATACGAGAATTCATAGTATGAAGTGTCTCATAGGCAGCTAAAATATTATCAAAAATCAACCGCTCTGGGATAAAAGCACTTTGATTACTAGATATAATATGAGGAAGAATAACTTTTAGCCGATTAGCTAGCACTTTTGAGAGAATCTTGTAAACTACATTACATAAGCTAATTGGACGAAAATCAGTGACTCTAGTAGGATTTTTTGATTTCGGGATCAAGACAATATGAGTAAAATTAATATCCTCATCAAAGCAACCAGTATGAAAAAAATTTAGAATTGCATCACAAACCTCTTTGCCAACCACTTCCCATTGCTATTGATAGAAACCCGCCGGAAACCCATCCGGTCCTGGAGATTCAAATGGATCCATCTTATGAAGGGCGTAAAAAACCTCATCCTTCATGAATTCTCTCAATAGCTGCCCATTCATAACTGGAGACACCTTTTTTGGTAAGAACTCAAGGCATTGATTCAGCCCAGTCGGAAGTGACATAGAAAATAATCTATCATAATACCCGACAAAAGCTCTCTCAATATCTGGAGGGATTAGAATGGAACAGCCCACCATCGTCAATAATACCATGAATTTTGTTTACCCGACGACGCTGCTGTACACAAGCATGAAAATACTTTGTGTTTTTGTCCCCCAATTTCAGCCAATGTTCATTTGCCATCTGTCGCCACTTCATATCTTCTACCTCCATTAGATCATTAACTTCAATTTGAAGACATCGAATTGACTCCAAATCTGGTGAGCCTTCCACTTCTTGGAGATTCTTAATACCTTGGGTTTTCTGGTTTATGGCACTTTCAGTAAAGCTCATAGTCTTCTTGTGGAGCTTGTAAGGCTTTTTGCTACATTCCAGATTTCGTTTTACTGCCCTCCAAACCCCCTCTGATGGAGATTTCTTTTTCCACACTTTGCGCATAACAGCCCTTGCTTGTTCCTTCTTTCCCCAACTCGACATATACCTGAATTGCTGGATTTTTTTTTTTTTTTTTTTCACTCCATTCAGTTTGTGGAAGGATATGGCTATAGGTGCATGGTCCGACGTACAGTAGCTATAACCTCCACCTTGACAACCGGAAACTTATCACTCCATTCCTCTTTAGCCAAGGCACGGTCTAAATGTTCCCTTATGATATTTCCTCCCTCCCTCAAATTACACCACATGAACTTGGGACCTATAAAACCCAAATCCTTCAAATTACAAAAATTCAACGTGGATCTAAAAGCATCCATTTGTCGCCAAGATTTTCTACAATCTCCAAACTTTTCATGGACTTCTAGAATTTCATTGAAGTCTCCTATGCACATCCAAGCCATTGGATCAAATGACCTCAAATGGCGTAGGAGATCCCATGCTTCATTCCGTCTATCAACCTCCGAATGCCCATAAAAGCCTGTAAATTTCCAAGGCTGTCCATCCACTTCAGACCCAATCACTGCATTGATGTGCCTTCTACTATAGTTTTGAATATTCACCAACGCATCTTTTCTCCACAGTAAAGCTAACCCGCCACTGCGACCAACATTGTCTACCGTAAATACACTCCCAAACCCGATTTTTGCCTTAATCACCTCCATTCTACAAGCTTTTAATTTGGTTTCCATTAAGAAAACCAAATTGGGTTTCTTCTCCTTCACCAACCGGCAAAGATCCCTGACTGTTCGGAGGTTCCCAAGCCCCCGACAGTTCCAGCTTAAGATATTCATTTGATCTTGCAGGACTGTTCAACAGCCTCCGCCAAAACCTTGGTGTCTGAATCCGAGTGTTGCCCATTATTATTTTCCTTCTTCTTCTTTCCTGCTTTTCGTTTACTCTCCCCACCCTTGTTCCTTCCTTTTACTCCCCAAAACATTTGACTGAATAACAGTTGCACTGTTCCCTGATGGCTTACGGGCTGTCCTCTTCCAACTCTTAATATTATTACGGCCAATGGAACCCCCCTGCACTCCAATTGTTCCCTCATGCTGCCCCTGCTCCAAAAGAAACCCCCCATCGATGGCCTAAACTTAGGCTCAACTGGGCCCTTCTCTATTTTTTTAATTCAAATTCCATACGTGTTGTCTCATGACCCAAAGGTTCCAACATGTCATATCCCTCTTGCATGCATTTTTGAACTGCCACGTTACTTGTTAAAAGAACCCCACTTGGCATAGAATTATGAGAATCGCACACTTCATCCCTTAAAGCAACCCACCAGCCCAAGTCCCCACCTCATCATGCTCTTTTATACCTCCACTTACACCCACTTTTTCCTTCCCTTTTTTTCGCACCAAAAAATCAGGACCCTTCTCTCCTCCATCTGTACCAACATCCAAATTCAAAGTTTGAGAATCACAAAACTCTCTCCCACCTTCCTGCTTCCCAGAGACGTCACTACTAGCAGTTGTAGTGGGTTGGTTTAAAAGGCGTAATGCCATGAAAACCGGGGCTGATATCATGGTGTTGCTTAGGTGGACTGTGCCTCCCAACTGGTATCATGTAGTCGCCTGAAAACGAAGACCCACCCCCGCTACCTTGCCGGAAATATGCCTGCCTCTTCGAGCCTCCGCCCG
Organism: Corylus heterophylla; assembly: GCA_016403345.1. Classification (NCBI taxonomy): domain Eukaryota; kingdom Viridiplantae; phylum Streptophyta; class Magnoliopsida; order Fagales; family Betulaceae; genus Corylus; species Corylus heterophylla. Next base: position 59,140 of record JADOBO010000081.1, on the reverse strand, counting down.
CAGCAACACTCCCCATTCCTTTCCTTCATCTCCATCACTCATCCTTTTTTGAGATCTAACTGGACAGCCCTTTGTACCATGGATCACCCGGCCACATTTAAAGCAAAACAAAGGCAATTTTTCATATTTCAATATCACCCAAAAATCCTTATCGCCAACTTTCAAAGTTCTACCCCGTTCCAAAGGCCGCGTTAGATCAATTGACACCCGGATACGAAGATATCTTCCCCATCCCGCTCCATCCCCTGCCACATCTATGTCTTCCGAACCCTAAAGAGTCACCAATCTTTGTTCCCACTCCTCTATTCATACAAAGGAGCGGCAATTCATGCACTTGGATCCAGAATGGTGATTTTGTAAAATCCATCTGGGATGGTGGACATTGGCCGTCAAACTCGTTTAACACTAGAATCTGCTTGTCAAAAGACCAAGGCCGCCCATCCATCACCCTTTCCTTATCCGCCTCCTCCGAAAACTCAAAGGGCCAAATATTGTCTTGCACCTCCTTGAAGACCACCGACCCCGCCCCGCCAACCGCCATAATCTAGACAGAAAGGACTTGAAAGCTTCCCGATTTACCGGTTTTTCAGTTCCTATCCTCCCAATCAAACACCTCCCCCCAATCTCCCGAACTGCAGCAATTTCCCCCTCCGATACTGAAATCCCACATTTTTTCCCACCCGACAGAGAGATCTTGCTGCATAATTTCTCCAAACTAGAATCCATCACAACTACCAAACCACGATTACCCTTGCCACGCCACCTCCTATCCTCCACTTGTAACAAGAGGAGACTAAAACCTCACCCCTAGAGAATCTCAGAGAGAAAAACGAGAGAGAGGACTCATGTTTTAATTAATTACTATTGACTTAGTGTTTAATGAAATTCAAATAATATAACTTTATGTTTAGGTTATTTAAACGTTGAGCAATTATTATGCACATTTAAGGATAGTTAAGGAAAATTTGGTATCAATCTTGAATTAAAAATTCAAATTTTATTTGAAAGAAAGAAATTTTTGTTTATTAACTTCTCATATTTACATTAATTTGTCAAGATTCCTTATAATTCTTATCAAAAAATATTTAAAATAAAAAAATACATCAAATTTGAATTTATTTTGGTTAATTCAATATGCATGAATAGTTTTATGTCTAGGTCATTAATTAAGCGATATTTTGATATAAATTAACATAAATTTCAAAATTTTAATGCCTCGTATTATCATATCTATGAAAATTAACCTCTTACAATCTGAAGTTTTATGTTTAAGGAAATAAATTTTGTTGGTGGTTGTGTTATATGATTTATATAATCATTATATAAGAGTCTAAGATCGTATAAAACTTGACCGTATGACTTTTTAAAATAAATAATTTAGATGATTAGATCAAAATTTAAGTGTCCGATCATTTAAAAAAAAAAAAAAAAAAAAGATGATCATATCGAAATCTCATCTTCATAAGACAGTCATATCAAAATATGATTGTCCCATCTTTAATATATATATATATATATATATATATATATATATATATATATAACTTATATAATAATTTTATATTATTATATTATGATCTAATTAGTCATAATGATCATAATTCATAAATATGATAATATGATCTAACGATTATCATATAATAATATGATAATTTTGAGTCATAATGATCATAATTCCTAAGAATGTGATGACATGATCTAAGTATTATCATATGATCTCTAACAATGATGATCTCTAACAATTCGAGCAATTTTCGATTTTATATAACATGATCTAATGATTATATGATTAAGCATTAATATTATTCACTTTTATTATTTAATATTCATATTTAATGATTATTGTAATGTTATTAAATTGCACATATTATTCAATTACCCTTAAAAGATAAGGATATTTTTAAAATAAAAAAAGGTAAAGTAGACATTTCTTAAATTTTTGGCGCTAGATGCGAAATGAGTGAAAATTTAATTCACCCGTCCTTCTCAAAATTCCCCCAATTTTCACAAATCCACCCCCTCATCTCCTTCATTCACACCATATCCCTCCTACCCCCTCTTCCGCTCTCTCTCTCTCTCTCTGCGAAATCTCTACCCTAGTTACGTCAATGGAGCTGGGTTGTGATGCTCGAGGCTATTCTCGAGGCTATGCTCCATTTTTCTCATCCATTTCTTCGCCGAAGAAATATACAGAAAGAAATGTCCGGCTTCGTAGGCATTCTTGTCTCCGATCCATGGTTGCAAAACCAGTTCACGCAAGTGGAGCTCCGGAGCTTGAAATCTCACGTAATTCTAATCGAAATCGAGCTCTCTTTTTTTTTTTTTTTTTTTTTCAAGTTGGATATGATGTGTGGTTTTGGTGGTTATGAGTGATGTGCAGTTCATGAGCATGAGGAGGGAGAGCGGGAAGGCGATGGTGGGGAGCGGCACCAAGATGTCGCGTTTGAAGGTGGTGGGAGAGAATCGACGGAGGAGGAGAGAGCCGTTTATCCACGATTTGAATCAGAACTTAGACGACGACGTCGATTTCGAGTCCTTTCTCAAAGTCAGTCACTACTGCTTCATTAAAACGGCGCTGTTGATTTTGTTTTTTTATCTCAGCCTTTTATTTTTAATTTTTTTTTTATCTTTTGCTTTTGTTTGTGAATTGTTGTATTTGGAAAGGATTTTTTATGATTAGTCTTCTTCAGTTTCTTATTTAGAAAGGATTTTTTTTTTGGGTGTAGTAAGCTAATTAATGTCGCAGTCCCAGGAACCATTGATGAACGTGCTATTAACACTAAGAAAGTGCTCAATCCATGGGAAAGGAATGAGAATCATACACTCTGCCTCAACTCTGCCAAGGCTATTGGATGCACCGTAGTCAATATAGGGTCTCAGGACTTTATTGAAGGAAGGGTGTGTATACATCCATTTAATACATGCAATGTTTTTCATTATATTAATGGGTCATTCTTAGATTCCATGTTACAATGGTTAAATCTGGACAGGTTTAAGTATCTTACCAAATTATGAGTCCTTCCTAGTGCTTAAAAGCTTCCTGCTAACCAAGTGACTTGTGATATGGTGCCTGCCTTTTATGCTACATTTGAGTTTTCTGGTTTAGTGAGTCTTTTTTTCTACTGGTTAATGTATGGTTTATAGTTATCTGAGTTTGTTTGGGTGCTACTTTCAAACTATCCCAACTGAAGTACACTGAAGACTTTGTGAAAAATCTGCCCAGTTATGAATTGTTAATAAGAACCATAACTTCTAATCTAATTCTTTTTAAAATTATTGGACAGAACAAGGTTATATTTGGAGTAGGAGCAGGAACATAACCTGATTCTTTTTTAATAAATGAAAAAGTAATTTTAACAACTCTAATTGTCAATGTGATTAATGTTCTGTGTGTTATGTTTCCAGCGTCATCTTGTGCTTGGAGTGATTTCTCAGATCATTAAGGTAAGAGTCTCATGGTTATCTACTTAAGTTAATTTTATGGAAATATAAGATTCATGATCATGAAGTTTAAATTTAAATTATTTTACAGATACAACCTGAACTATGGTTATCTACTTAAGTTAATTTTATGGAAATATAAGATTCATGATCATGAAGTTTAAATTTATATTATTTTACAGATACAACCTGAACTATGGTTATCTAATGAAAGCTTTGAGGCTTTGGATCCATTGAGTTGATAGAGAATGCATAGTCATTAGCATTCATACTGTGTGTTTGAAATTAAATTTTGACTTTTCCAATGGCTATGCTATGGTAGATACAATTATTAGCAGATCTCAACTTCAAGAATACACCTCAGTTGGTGGAGTTGGTAGATGATAGTAAGGTAAAGTGGTCTTGCATCAGAAGTTCTGGTTTGTAGAAAAATTACTTAACAGGATTTACCACTATAAATTCTCACGATAGATTATCTTCGATATTTAAAACCAACGGGATGTGAAAGAGTTGATGAGTCTACCACCAGAGAAGATCTTACTGAGGTGGATGAATTTTCAATTGAAGAAAGTTGGATACAGAAAGATAGTCACAAACTTGTCCTCTGATGTAAAGGTAGATGAGAAAAATTTAGTGTAAAAAAGAAATCACTTTTTGTATCTTTAATGGCTAACTAGTTATTTTCGTGTTGTGAATGTTGTGAGTGTACTTGTGAGTATTGAGTCCCACATTGAGAAAGAATATAGAAAAAGAGTAATTAATATACCTAAGTAGACCCAAGTCCATTAGGTTAGGCTTTTGTGATAGAATATACTCAAGGTAAAAAACTCTCGAACCATTTATCTCCCTATAAGTGGTATTAGAGCTATGGTTAGCTTCTTGGGACAAGTGTCTACATGCGTCTGGTTTTAAGAGTTGCGCTTTGTGGACCTTGGGGCAACTCTTGACATGCAATACTTTTGAAATTGTAAAAAGACTCACAAGCGCCGCCGGGGGCGGGGGAGTTTGGTCAATGTGGAGTGAGGGGGAGACTGTTGTGAGTGTACTTGTTAGTGTTGAATTCCATATTGTGAAAGTATAAAGAAAAATCGTAGTTAGTATACCTAAGTAGACCCAAGCCCATTAGCTTAGGCTTTTGGGCTAGAGTAGTGTTCAAATATATATATTAATATACTAAAGGTAACAAACTCCCAAACTGTTTATCTTTCCAATAGTGAATGCATGTCAAGTATTGGCTTTTGCTAAACTTTGAATAGCATTTCTCGTGAATGGCACATATGTAGCTCAAATTGTGACTTGAACTCTTTTAAGCATTTCTAGATGATCATCTATCAATAATATTAATGATATCTTGTTATTTGAACTCTGTTTGAAGATATTCTGAATTTCTATGAGTGAGGAAGGAATTGAATTGTTCAGTAAACTTTGAGACCATTCATTGACAGGTTTATACTTTATGCTGAAGAATTGGTTAACGATTCTGATCTCATGTGATAGATCCCAAACTACACAAGTCATATAGAGCATCATATCACGATTCTAATTTTAAAACAAACAGAGTAGTGAATCTTTGAATTTGCATCCCATCTGTAGCTCCTCATATTATCTTCCCTTTTTTGGTTTCCTCATGCTAGTTAGTTGCTGCTGGTTTGGTTGAGCTACCTTAATTGCCACCTGGGTTGCAAAATCCATTCATATTTTTGTTGACCTTGAATGGGTAGATATTTTCCTTCTGAAGCCAAAACCAGAAAACCAATTATTTGACTCTGTAGTGCTAAAACTAAATATACACCTACAGGATTTAGTTTTTGTAGTTGGTATTTGGCTGGTCTTTGAGTGTGTAAGATGCTTGACCTACAGGATGGTGAAGCTTATGCTCATCTCCTAAATGTTCTTGTGCCAGAGCACAGTCATCCATCTACTTTGGCTGCAAAAGATCCTTTGGTAAGAGCAAAGTTAGTTCTGGAACATGCAGACAGGATGGATTGCAAGAGATACTTAACTGCAAAAGATATTGTGGAAGGTTCCCCCAATCTGAACCTTGCTTTTGTTGCGCATATTTTCTAGCATAGGTGAGAATGGATCCTTCTTGAGAAAAAAAATTTCCATTTTAAATAGTTGCTTTGGATGTTCTGGAAACTTGAGCACATTCGAACTGCTAGGTGATAGAGAGAACAAATGGCTGCTTCTAAAATACGTGTCATACATGCTATAGTTATATTCCTTAAAGTATCAAAATGAAAGCAACAAGCTTTGCTTGAAGAAGCTAGAAATCTTTCTATAAATGTTTGCGTCCCTTTGATAAAAAATAAATGATTCATTGGGATGATGATGAGTATATATATATATAAAGTAATCTTATGCAAAATTGAACTTACTCTCTCATTTTCTTGAATGAATATCGGATATTATATCATTTAGTTATTATAAATTTTCTTAATGAGCAGTTATTCTTCTTTTTTTAAACAATCATGTTTGTCCAGATGAATTGATGATTTATTGTTCCTTCCGTTTTTTACCTTGTCTATAAAAAATTGAGAGAGGTGAAACTAATATTTAATTCTTTCTTGTAGGAATGGGCTCTTAACCCAAACAAAATAGATATTTTTCCTTGAAACATTGCCAGATGACGCCCAAGTATCCAGAGAAGAGAGAGCATTTCGCCTTTGGATGAATAGTCTTTGAAATTCAACATATATTAACAATGTTTTTGAAGATCTTAGAAATGGGTAGATCTAGAGTATATTTTGCAATCTCTACGTGATCATAAATTCTTACCATTGCTCTTTATATTGGCTTTTAGAGTGTAAATAAGCTATATTATGTTCAACACATTCATGTTCACACCTTGAATCCTGGTGTTTTAATGTCAGTTTTCCCAGTCAAATATTATGACACTTCCAAAGTTCAACGTGATGTCAAAATATTGAATTTGCATTGAAAAGGTTGACAGAGTTTTGATATGTACAAGACTTTGTAATGGATGGAAAAAATTGGACAAATGCAAAACGCCTTGAACATTAAATAAAAGCAAAATAAATGCAATTAAATAAAAGCAAAACGCCCTGAATATTAAATAAAAGCAATTAAAAAAAACAAAAGCAAAACTCAACAGCAACCTTTGCCTACCTTTGCCGGCGTCCTCTGTTAATGTCGGCAGAACCTCATCTGCCGGCGTCGACAGAAAACGCCGGCGAAGCTACCTTTGCTGGCGTCCTCTGTTGACGCCGGCAGAACCTCATCTGCCGATGTCGACAGAGAACGCCAGCACAGCTACCTTTGCCGGCGTACTCTGTTGACGCCGGCAGAACCTCATTTGCCGGTGTCGACAGAGGATGCCGGCGAAGGTTGCTGTGTCGGCGTCGACAGAGAACGCCGGCACAGATACCTTTGCTGGCGTTCTCCGTCGACGCCGGCGCAACCTCATCTGCCGGCGTCCACAGAGGACGCCGGCGAATTCATTTTCTTCACCTGCGGTCGCCCAAAACGCAAGAAAACAGCATTACCGACACTGTTTCAGCAGGCGTTAGCAACAAACACCGGGAATTGTATTCCCGGCGTTTTTTTTCTCTTCCACGGCGTTTTTTGGGCGCCGGGAAAACCTGTTTTTTTTGTAGTGACATGTCCATTTGGCACCTTTGCTTATCGACACATGCCTTTCGGATTATGCAATGCACCTGCCACATTCCAGAGATGTATGATATCTATCTTCTCCGACATGGTAGAGAAATTTTTGGAGGTATTTATGGATGACTTCTCTGTTTTTGGTTCTTCTTTTGATAAATGTCTAAATAATCTTTCACTTATGCTTCAACGTTGAAAAGAAACTAACATGATTTTAAGTTGGGAGAAGAGCCACTTCATAGTGCAAGAAGGTATTGTTTTGGGCCACATAGTGTCCAAAAGAGGTATTGAGGTGGACCGGGCCAAAGTTGAGCTAATTGAGAATTTACCACCGCCTACTTTAGTTAAGCAGATTCGTTCTTTCCTTGTACATGCCGGCTTCTATCGCCGCCTCATCAAGGATTTAAGTAAAATTTCAAGGCCCTTGTGTAGCTTGCTTGCCAAGGACGCCCCTTTCCACTTTGATGAAGCATGTCATGAGGCATTCCAGAAGCTCCGGTTTCTGTTATCTTCTGCTCCCATAATGAAGCCTCCTGACTGGTCTTTGCCCTTTGAAATCATGTGTGATGCATCTGACTATGTTGTGGGTGCAGTATTGGGACAGCGAGTAGGTAAGCTCCCTCACGTCATCTATTATGCTAGCAAGACTCTCACGGATGCTCAAGTCAATTACACAACCACCGAGAAAGAACTGCTAGTTGTGGTCTTTGCCTTGGACAAATTCCGCTCATATCTTATGGGATCCATGGTAATCATTTATTATGATCCTGCTGCTCTGCGACATTTGCTGGCCAAGAAAGAAACGAAGCCTGGGTTGATCCGTTGGATACTACTCCTACAAGAATTTGATATTGAGATTCAGGACAAGAGGGGCACTGAGAATGTTGTGGCCGACCATCTGTCACAAATTTTGTTTGAGACACCTCAGCCGATTCCCATTCATGACTCTTTCCCTGATGAGCAATTATTTGAAATTACTCTGAGAAATCCGCCGTGGTATGCCGATATTGTCAATTATCCAGCCATAGGTCGGATTCCTTCCCATGGGTCTAAGCAAGAGAAGGACCACTTCTTCAAGCAAGTTTGATTCTATTTTTGGGAAGATCCAAAGCTATTCAAGTATTGTGCTGGTCAGATCATCTGACACTGTGTCCCTAAGAGTGAATTCCCCAGTATTCTCAAATTCTGCATTCTCTAGCTTGTGGAGGACATTTTAGTGCTAAGAAGACAGCAGCCAAGGTTCTATAATGCGAATTCACATGGCCAACCTTGTTCAAAGATGCCTATAAATTTTGTCGAGCTTGTGAAAGATGTCAACACCTAGGATCTATGTCTCGGAGGGACATGATGCCATTGAGCCCCATCCTCATTGTTGAAATTTTTGATGTCTGAGGTAACGACTTCATGAGACCCTTCCCACCGTCTTGTGGATATGAGTACATTTTGGTAGGAGTCGATTATGTCTCTAAGTGGGTAGAAGCCATTGCCACCAAGACCAATGATCACAAGGTTGTGTTAAGTTCATCTAAGCCAACATTTTCAGCAGATTTGGGACTCCTAGGGCCATCATCAGTGACGGAGGTAAACACTTTTGCAACGGGTTTCTCAAAACCTTGCTTCTCAAGTACTTCGTCACACACAAGGTAGCCACACCTTATTATCCTCAAACAAGTGGCGAAGTAGAAGTCTATAAAAGGGAGATCAAGCATATTTTGGAGAAGATGGTTAGGCCAGACCGCAAGGATTGGTCCCTGCACCTCAATACCGCACAGCTTACAAGACACCGATTGGAATGTCTCCTTACCAATTGGTATATGGCAAGGCGTGTCACCTCTTTGTGGAACTAGAACACAAGGCTCTATGGGCAATCAAGCAGTTCAATTTCGACAAGCAAGCAGCCGACTCCCACCAATTGGAGGAGCTGCGCTAAGATGCATATGATAGTGCTAGCATTTATAAGGAGCGAACAAAGGCTTTTCATGACAAACACATCCTACCTAAGACATTTGTGCCGGACTAGAAAGTATGGCTCTTCAATTCCAAACTCTGGCTTTTCCCTAGGAAGCTCCGCTCTAGATGGGACGGCCCTTTCATAGTCACATCGGTATCTCCACATGCGACCGTCAAATTACGAAACCCAAAGGATGGCACTTTGTTCAAGGTCAACGGTCAACGGTTGAAGCCCTACATCCAGCACTTCGAGCCAAGTACAGACGTGGATCCGTCAATTTGATGGATCCCGTCTATCTTTTGAATTAAAGCACTGGCACCCTGGGCTTGAGCGCACCCACTGTACACTCGATCCCAGACATGGGCCTGTGCTCAAGCCCTCCCCAAGTGGGATCGAGAGCAGAAGCTCAACACCACACTCACACACTTGCACGAGTGTGCTTGAGCACACCTCTAGGAGCGCTCGAGCGTACTCCCGCCCTTGTGCCCTTGTGCGCACCAGCACCTCCCCACACTTTCACACCTCTGAGCAAGTGTGATCGAGCGCACTATAGTGCCGCTCGAGTGCACTCGTTCAGAGGCCTCACGTGACCATTTTAGGTCATAGTTTTTTTTTTCTTTTCCTCCCCATTTTCTTCCCCTCACCATAGCCCCCTTCTGCATAAAAACCCATCGCTCACACCAAATACCACTGCATTGCCCCCACAGCTCACCCCTTCACCACCCCACGGTTGCCGCACCATCCCTTCCCCTAGTCCTTCTTCTTCCCCGCCCCTTTTCTTTCCCTTTCCCTATCCATTTTCTCCCCCTTCTCCTTGTGCCCATTTTCCCCATTTATTATTTGTGAAAAGCTGTCCGTAGGTGCCTCTCCACACACAAACTGACTCTGTGTTGGATTTTCTTCACTTTGCAGGGGGTTTGGTAGCAAATTAAAGCAGTTGTACACCACTTGCTTTTTGATGTGCCCACCACGTGTTCGACAAAAGGCCCTAACCAATCTGCACCATGCCTAAGGTCCAAGCTTCCACCTCTCGGTCTTCCTCCACTTCGGACACCACTTTCAAGGCTCTAGCCCCGCCCCTACCACGCCATGGGACGCAAAGGAAGCTCATGTTGGAGACCTCTTTTGCCATCGACACAGTTTTTAAGAATCTCCAAGCTACAAAATGGGCAGTCGAAGAATGCAAGTGCCGCGGCCTCACATCGTTTTTCTAACCAGTCAGCCCTGTTGCTTATGAAGGCCTGGTCCGAGAATGTCATCACAATCTCACATTCGACTGTACTCGATCGGGCATCCTATCCTCATCTGTGGCTGGCATAGACATTGAGCTGACCACTGCCGACATTGCTGCTACTTTGCAATGCTCCTATGAGTGCTCGTCAGATATTTTGGCTAGGGATGGGACCCCTTGGTACTTCGACTTACCTTCCAAGCTTACACTTCAGCACATTGTGGATGACATTTGCCATGGCCGTTACACCGATGATCTCCGCAACTGCACAGGCAAAGTTTTTTTGCCTTCTAGACTCTGGTTCGTGGATTGTATTCTGCAGTGGAATGTGTCCATTTGGACACAAAACTCAGCGGCGTGGTCCCTTCCTCCCGGCTTTGTATGCTTTTTAGAGAAATTTTTGGTTTTCCATTCCTCAGCTCATTTGGGATTAGATGCATAAGTTTTAGGACGGGGCAATTGTGCGCTGCACTTATGGGTCATCATCATAGGGACTTCCTTTCCCTTTTCTCATCACCCATCTCCTTCAGACGCGAGGCATTGAGGGTACACCTGAGGATGGGCTTATTTTTGCTCCCCCTCAGTTTGGCCTGATCCAGTGGAACCAGAGTTGTTCTCACATGCTGAGACGATGTCGGGTGCCCGCAACAGCTGAGGTAGTCAGGGATGCCAATGGAGCCAGTAGAGAGAGGGTGCAATAGAGACTGTCACCATGAGCATGTCACAATACTAGTCCCTCCATAAAGATCTGACGGAGCATCGATCTGAGCTTGCTACCTAGAGGGCGGAGGACAAGCGCCTAGCAGATGAAAGATTTGAGGACCAGCAAGCACTGCTGCGCTCCATTTTATTGCGGCTGCCACTTGATGCTGGGGCATTTTCTTCAGCGCTGCAGTGACAGGTCAAGTACTCTTCTCCCTTGTATTGCTTTATTGTTTCTATCCACACACTGAGGACATTGTGTATTTTAAGTTGGGGGATGTAGGCATACATGTTAGTTTTGAGCATGCAATTAATTTTCCTGTTATGGTTTGAAATTCATTGATAGGCTTAATATAATAAACACATGATCACTTGATTAAGGAATTCAAATTGTGTTACTTTCATTGGACGCATGAGATATTACTTGTTTTAACTTGATTTTCACAAGCATACTAGCATGTAGTTTGTGTTGCATAAAATCTAGAATCAGTGATGTTTGGCTTCAATATTTGGAATGTAGTTGGATAACTTATTGGCAAAATAACTTTGGCATTAATTTCAAAAAAAAAAATTGATCAATTTGAGCTTTCCACCAAGTAACCGGCTCTCTTGCCTCATTAAGTAGTGAGTGTTTGCATCAAACAGTGAGAATTTTTGTTTGATTGATAAAAACTAGCTTAGCTTCATAGCCTTTTTTACCCGAGTTAGTAAGTCCTTAGAGGGGTCTTTACATCTAATGCCCTAAAATTGTCTGGTTTAGGAGTCATTGGCCTAGCGCTTGATACATGGGTCAATCAGAAAGCTTAAGGGAGCTAAGTGCTATCAAAAAGAAAAGAAAAAGAAAAAGAAAAAAAAAAAAAAAAAAAAAAAAGGGAAATTGTTTTGCCTTGGTTGTTTATCCGATGGGGAGTCTAATGAATTCTGAGTGTTGATCCATGCATGATTGAGATTAGTTTTGAAATCACATGACTATATGTTGAGTTCATATACACTAGTTGAATCTTGTAATATCTCACAAATGCCATTTTTGGAGCTGATTTGTAATTTCCAGTTAATGAATGAGAACCTGATAAGTGCTAAAATATTCATATTTTTAGCCCTTAACTTACATGTTTTAATCCTTTGGTTTTGGTTAATTAGGTCATTTTAATTCCTTTTTGTGTTTTTCATACTTTTGTAGGCTTTTGGAAGAAAATGAAGTAAATCTAGATGATTTGGGCTCAAAAGAGAGAAGATGGAAAATTAGGAGCTCTCTGACACTGCGATCGATCACAGGGTACCTGCGATCGAGTGCAATACCCAAGAAGACAAAGCACAATCCAGGCCAGGAGCAATCGAGTGCATGCTAGAAGATGATCGATCGCAGACCTACGATTGAGCACACACGGGTTGCGATCGATCGCACCCATCTGTAGGAGACATATCAAGTGGCGGCCAGATTGGTATTCTTTCCATATTAGGGTTTTCCAACTCCCAATTGTAATAGGTTTTGAAACCCTGTGAAATCCCTAGGTTTACTACTTTGTCAAGGACTTCTAAAGCCTATAAATAGACACTTAAGCCTCTAGAATAGATATGCCTTATAAGGAGAAGAATAGGAGCTCTTCAAGTTCAAGTCTCGGGGTTTATTCTTTTCCTTTCTTTTCTTTTATTTTATGAAGATATTTAACATCAATTTTATGTGTAACTAATTTATTAGTAGAGCTAGATTGAAGCCTTAATTATGTTTATTTAATATTTCAATATTGGCGCCTTTGTGATGATCTTGTTATGATATCTAACTTGATTAATACCTAGTTTCATGAATTCCTCATATGTGTGCCTGATCAACATGCGCATGTGGTATGGACTAGTTAGTTAAATCAATTTGGATGACCGAGTCCTGGGTTTAACATAAGTAACAAAAGTAATCTACACCGGGTTCTTGGGTTAATCAACATGGGGAATCGGGAGTAGATACCCATGCCCTAGGCCTCATGTGTTTGTCGATTTCCACAGTTTTTATGCTTTCATAAAGAACAACTTAGTAGAAACCCATGCTAAATCCTTTAAGAAATAAAAGAATTAGAGTAGACACCCATGCCTAATTCGTTGCTTAGGAAAATCAATAGCTTAAGGAGTAGACACCAATGCCCTTAGGTTGACAAACATTAGATATTCATAACATGATCAAAACATTGGCATATTGATATATTAGCTAAATATAATTAGCGGTGGATATCAAAGCCCTACCTTTTTATCATTATCAACTTAACCCAATCTTTATTTTTGTTTACTTTTGCAATTGATTTTAAGCAAGATTCAGCAATCCTCGTGGGAATGATTCCATATTTGCACACTATATTACTGTGTTGACTGATAAGTGCCAAATATTGCATATTTGGACCCCTTTATTTACATTAGTTAATCCTTTAGCTATGTCGTTATTTAATATTTTGTGTTAGTTTTGTGTTTTTAGTGTTTTGTAGGTCATTGAAGAAAAACTGCAGCTTTAAAGGAAAAAATGCGAAGTTTGGAAGAAAGCATACTTTGAGAAGACTTAGATTGTGTGGTTAAGTCTAACCAAATCTAAGGAAAGGTTAAATCAGATTAAAGTTCAGATTTGATAAGATTTCGGATCGGATTCAAATTCAGATTCTGCACACGTCTTAGTATTTTGACCATAACTCTCCGCTCAAATATCGGATTAAAGTGATTCAAACGGCATTGGAAAGCTAGCTCAAAATACTACAATTTATTGTGAAATAGGATTTTCGTAATTCGTACAGTTACTATGTCAAAATCGCCCCACAATTAAAGGACACAAATCTGGACGACTCCTATTCCGATTTAAGACTTCTATTTTGACTGGGAGACAGACCTCCGAATTATCTAAGTTTACTTGGGCTTCTAGGACTTCCCTAAGCTTATAAATAGACTTCTTTGCATTCAAGAAAATATAGACAATCCCAGAGAGCAAAATTCTTTTGTTTAGTTTTTTCTTTAGGTTTAGGTTTAGGTTTAGATTTTATTTTTATGTGAAGCTAAATTTCCAACTAAGGTTGGGGAGGAAGCCTCACCGATGAAGAACAACATCACTTTTATGTAAGTTTTTATTATTCTGATTTTATTGGGTTTTATATTTCAATTGTTTTACTTCTAATCAATTGTATGGAGTGATTCTTGGATATCTCTTGTGATTCAAGGATACATGTGGTGATTTGAGATAATTTCATATGATTGCTTGCTTGGCTTTTAACTCATAAAAATTGGATATCCCTTGTGATTTGTTCTACGGATACATCTGGTGTTTCAATTGAATTAGGATTCCTTTTGTGATTTGGTCAATGAATGGATACATGGGATGGTTTTGATTAATTCTTTAAAGTATAGTAAAACATATCTATGATTAATATTGATGAACGTAAAGTATGTTGTTATGATTTGGTGAGTGTGAATTCCCAAACCTTAGTACCTTTATCCTTAGATTTACTTATTTTATTTAGTTTATGTTTATCCTTTAATTTTCAAAACTCAAAAATCAAAACCCTTTTGGAACTAGATTAGGATTTAATTAGTTTAGATATAAATTGCTCTTTCAAAAATACAATTCTCTGTGGGATCGACCTCGCACTTGCAATCCATTAAACTACAATTGATTCGTGCACTTGCGAGTTAAATAAATTTGCACAACAAGTTTTTGGCACCGTTGCCGGGGAATTGTTCAATTTTTGAAAATAATTTATTTCTAAATTAGTTTTATTCTTCTACTAGTTATAATTAGGATTTTATTTTTCTGCAATTTGTTTTGTTTTATTCGTGTTACTAATAAAAAAATAAATAAATAAATAAAAAAAAGATTGTTCTTGTTGTTTTTTGTTTTGTTTGGCTTGTTTTACTGATTCTGCAAAGACACCTTCGCACATCAGTGCAATCAAGCGCACTCATAGCAAAAGCAAATTCAGTAGATCTTTGCCAAAAATTTATTTTTGGTCCTTTTTGTGAGTTTTTAAATTTTAGTTTTCATTTTTTTATTTTTTTTTATTTTTTATTTTTTTTTGTGTTAGTTGTTCTTTTAGTTTATTTTATTTTAAAAAAAAAAAAAATTTGATTAATGTTTTATGTGGGATATCTGCATGCTAAAAAGTGAGGGGAAGCATGAATTTTCATTTTAATGATTTTAATGCATCTCCTAGTTGTAGGACACCAGCTCCTACCAACTACCCTCAAAATTTTTACCCACATAAACCATGTTCATTTTGTTTCAATCCTTATCATGAGGAGAACAATTGTCCAGATCTGCGAATTGAGCTCAACGACTTATGGGACAAATTAGATCAAATCAGAGCAGCTAGATCTAACTTTTCATATGAACAAATGAACACCAGTTTCTCTAGCCCGGGGTTTGATTCAAATTTCAATTGTTATAACCCAGACTGGAGTAACCAATATGATTTCTCAGGATTAGCTCAAGCTACAGGAAATTATGCTCACCAATTTGATGAATTGCACCATTCAGAATATCCACAGTTCGATCATCAAGCTCAACCTCCTGTTTATCACTACCACTCAAGTGCTCGCACCACGCTCATCACTGGAAGACATGATGAAAGCATTTATGCAATCAATGGATAAGAACATACAAGAGATAAAGCAAGATATGAAGAATACTACCGTGAGCAATTCCCAAGATATACAAGAGCTAAAAGGTTTCACCAATCAAGCCGTACAGGAGATGAGGAATTCCACCATGGCTAACAACAGAGACATACAAGAACTTAAGCAGGCCATGACCAAGATAGAAGGACAGATCAGTCATCTAGTTGCTGACTTCAACAGAATAGAGGAAGAAGAGCTTCAAAGTCAGCTGATGGCTGAAAGGCACGACATAATTGATGAGGATGATTCCAAAAATTCTTATCATGAGCATGCCCAGGTCACCATCACACTTGAGAGTGAGGAAATTGTGGATAACAAAGAGGAGGAAGAGAAAGAGGAGCAAGTTGAGCACCCTGAGCAAGTTGAGCACCATGAGAACAGTGAGTCACCAACAAATCTTGACCTACCCAGTGACATGGAAGTGAGTACGGAAGTGAGTACTGAAGCTCCCGCCTACATCACTGTCCCTCTTGAGGCATATCATGAGCCATCTTATGTCAAGATATTCAAGGACTTGTGCACACAAGCACACAAATCTAGGAACCACTTTCCTAAGAAGATCTGTCGAAGCAAGCAAGTCTACATAAGATGGCGAAATATCCTTCCAGAGGGGTATGAAGTTTTGAAGAAGAAGGGATGGAAGGGATTGGTTGGACATCCGTATGATCAGGGAAAGCGCTGTAAAGTTTTCTCCTCCAGTTTATTTTCTGCACTTCACTCCACAAATTCTTTCTTTCCTTTCTCATTACATGTTATTTTTATTTGTTTTTGTTTATAACAGCAATTAATCTTTTGATTTTTGTTTCTATGAAAAAAAAAAAAAAATTTGCTTTTAGTTTTTGTTGACAGGTGTTTTAGTGTTTGAGTTTGGAGGATGCCCTGCCCCTTTTTCACACCTTGAGATTTCCTTACTTCCGGTAATGTATTTCTATACTACACATTGAGGGCAATGTGTAATTCAAGTTTGGGGGTATGGAAAAACACTTTGTCTATTTATTTTTGTTCTTATTTGTTTATTTTTATTTGTCATTTTGTGTTAAAAAATATGAAAAAAAAAAAAAAAAATTTGTGCTATGTTGTTGTCAAGTTTGAGTTAAACTGTAACTATGATTTACATTTTATTTGCTTGCTTAAAGGGTTGAACAAATTATTATGTCATTAGGAGTCAGAGTCCCTCGACTTATTTTTGGGTAAAAGAGATTTAACTTGTTGTGAGATAAATTTTCATGAGCACATTAGCATGTTTTCTATGAGGTATGATGTTTGAGCTTAGGCTTGTTCTCTTTGAGATTTGTTGGATGACCTATTGATGAATAACCATTAGCTTGCAAGATATAAAAATAAATAAATAAATAAAAAAGAGAAGGAAAAAGAAAAGGAAGATCATGTTGAGTTTTTCACTGAGTAACCGGACCTCTTGCCTCATTAAGCATTGAGTGTTCGCGTCAAAAGGTGTGAAGTTCAATGTTGATTTATGATATGGCTAATCTGACTTCGTAGCCTTTTTGACTTAAGTTAATAAGCCCTTAGAGATGTTCTACATCTAGTGCCCTAAAGTCACCTGGCTTGGGAGTCATTGGCCTAACACTTGTTACATGAGTCAATTAGAACCTCGTGCACTTGCAGGTAAAACACACAATTATTTTCCTATTAATTTAGGTAGGTAATTGTGAACAACAAGTTTTTGGCGCCGTTGCCGGGGATTGCGGCGAATTTTTTTCAAAATTATTTTCCTTTAGTTGTGTTATTTTAATTTTCAATTTTTAATTTAGTTGTTATCAAAAAAAAAAAAAAAAAAATTTTTCGTTTTCCCTAACTTTTTTGTTTTCTGATTCAAGATGCGGATTCTGATAAGTGCTAATATATTCATATTTTCAGCCTTTATCTTACATGTTTTAATCCTTTGGTTGTAATTAATTAGGCCATTTTAATTCCTTTTTGTGTTTTTGATGTTTTTACAGGCTTTTGGAAGAATGTGAAGTAAAACTGGGTGATTTAGGCTCAAAAAGAGAATATGGGAAAATTGGAGCTCCCTAGTACCTGCGATCGAGCGCAATACCAGAGAAGGTGCTGCACGAGCCAGGCCAGGTACGATCGAGCGCAGGCAAAAGAGGGATCGATCGCGTACGTGCGATCGAGCGCACACGGGCTGCGATCGAGCGCACCCGTGCGCAGGAGGCACTCCAAGTGGTGGCTACAATGTCCCTATTTCCATATTAGGGTTTTTCAAACTCCAAATTGTAATAGGACTGAAACCCTGCGAAAATCCTAGGGTTTACTACTTTTCCAAGGACTTCTAAAACCTATAAATAGACTCCTAAGCCTTTAGAATAGGTAGCCTTGGAGAAGGGAGAAGAATAGGAGCTCTCAAGTTCAAGTCTCGGGTTTATTCTTTCTTTTCTTTTATTTTATGAAGATGTTTAACATCAACTCTATGTGTAGCTAATTTATTTAGTAGGGCTAGATTGAAGCCCTAGTTATGTTAAATTAATATTTCAATATTGGCGCCATGTGATGATCATGTTGTGCTATTTAACTTGATTAATACCTGCTTGCATGAATTCCTCATATGTGTATGCCTGATCAACATTTGCATATGGTATGGACTTGTCAGTTAGATCAATTTGGATGGCCGAGTCCTGGGTTTAACTTAAGTAACAAAAGAATCCACACCGCGATTCTTGGGTTAATCAACATAGGGAACTAGGAGTATACACCCATGCCCTAGGCCCTGTGTGTTTGTCGATTTTCCTAGAACATATGCTTTTCTAAAGAACAAGTTAGTATATACCATGCTAAATCCTTTAGGAAAGAAAAGAGTTATAGTATACACCCATGCCTAACTCGTTGCTTAGGGAAATTAATAGCTTAAGGAGTTAGAGTTTAACCCTTAGGTTGGCAAACATTTAATATGCATAACCTGATCAAAGCATTGGCATATTGATATACTAGTTTAACATAATTAGTGGTAGATATCAAAGCCCTACCCTTTGTTATCATCACATCAACAATCAATCTTTATTTTGCTTTTGCTTAAGGAATCTATTTTTAAACATAAATTCAGCAATCCTCGTGGGAATGATCCTGTACTTGCACCCTATACTACCATGTTGACCTTGTGCACTTGCAGGTAAAACGTACTATTATTTACTTATTAATTTAGGTATATTTTTGTACAACAAGTTTTTGGCGCCGTTGCCGGGGATTGCGGCGAATTTTGTTTAAATTTATCTTCCTTTAGTTTTGTTATTTTAATTTTTAATTTTTAATTTAGTATTAGCAAAAAAAATCTAAAAGAATTTCTTGTTTTCCTTAACTTTTCTGTTTTCTGTTTCAGGTTGCGGATTGACATTCTGTGATTGCGATCAATCGTCAACCAAGTGCGATCAAGCGCACTGCGATCGAACGCACCAACCTAGGATCGAGCGCAGTTCCAGAGAGCATCCGGACTAGGCAGTGCTGAAGTTGCCAAGTTCATACAAGGTCATCGATCTCAAGCCTCCACCGTTTTTCCCCTTGATCCTGAAATTGAGCGGACAATTCGACAACGACCTAGAGACAAAGAAGGAGAAGAAGAAGTTGAAATGGAAGACGTGCCAGAAAATCCAATTGGGCCAAGACCCCTATAAGCAAATCCACCACGAGTGAGGAGACCAATGAAGCAAGCATACGTGCCAACAAACCTCCATCAACCCTCATGCATAGCATATCAACCAGAGGTGGAGGGCAGTTATTATATCTTTCCCCAAATCCTCAATGCATTGACTCACTTCAGAGGCACAGCTACTGAGGATCCTAACTTGCATCTTAAGGAATTCTTTGACTTATGCAAGTTGTAGAATGTTCAAGGCCTCACTCAAGAGAGACTCAGGTTAGTTCTCTTTCCTTTTTCCTTGAAAGATAATGCTAAACTGTGGTACAATTCCTTGCCTGCAGAGTCCATTCATACTTGGGAAGAATTGACCACCAAGTTCCTGAAGAAGTTTTTCCCAGCTCAAAGGACAAGGCAACTTAGAAGGGAGCTGCAATCATTCCAACAAAGAGATGGAGACCCTTTCTTTGAAGCATGGGATCACTTCAATACGATGCTCCTTAAGTGTCCAAATCACAACATATCTCAAGATGACCAGGTACAAATCTTTTATGAAAGGTTAGATGATTGTAACAAGGGTGTTGTTGATACAGTTTGTGGAGGTGTGCTGATGGAAAAGAGTAGTGAGGAAGCCATAAAGCTTTTTGAGATGTTGAGTGAACACACCCAACAATTCCCATCCAAAGGGAGACAAGGTGTAAGGAGTAAAGGCAGGTATGAAGAAAACAGCAAAGTGCAAAATCAGATAGCTGCCTTGCAGAAGACATTAAATATGCTAGTAAACTCCATGACCACTCAGAACATCTCTCCTATTCAGCTAGCCACCCAACCCCAGGTATGTGCCATGTGTTCTCATATAGATCACACTATTGAGACCTGCCCTTTGTATTTATCTGCAGATCAAGAGCAGCCAATTATGTGGGACAACACACTTATCCTCCCAAGAACAATCCTTATTCCAACACTTATAATTCAGGGTGGCACAACCACCCCAATTCCTCATGGAGTGCCAGTAGGAAAAGTCGGAATCCTCAAGGACAGCAAAGCAACTCTCAACAAAAAGTTCAACCAGCCCAAGACCCAGAAGAGGAGGACAGGAAGAGTCTTTTACGACAATTTATGACTTCACAACAGCAATCAACGGCTGATAAAAAACAATTCAATACAAGGACCGATCAAGCCATTCAAAGACTAAAAGTGCAAATGGGGCAATTGGCAAAGGAGCTGAGTGAAAGAAAGTAGGGAGAAATTCCCAATCCAGGGGGTCATCAGCAGTTGGAAGCAGTCACAGTTCTTAGAAATGGCAAGGTCATTGGAACTAAAGAGCCACCTCAAGAAACTCCAAAAGGACCATCAACTTCCAAGGTAAACAAAATGGAGAAGGTAAATGCACCACCCTTTCCTCAAAGGCTAGTCAAACCAAAGAAAGAAGAGCAACTCAGGGACATCTTTGAAACTTTGAGGAAAGTAGAAATCAACATTCCTTTATTAGATGCAATTAAACAAATTCCTTCATATGCCAAATTTTTAAAGGACTGTTACACTAACAAAAGGAAGTTTAAGGAGTATGAGACAGTGTCCTTAACAGAAGAGGTAAGTGTAGTCTTGTTAAGGAAATTGCCACCAAAGCTATCAGATCCAGGTAGCTTTACCATTCCCTGCAGGATAGGAGACCATTCCTTTAAAAAGGCGCTACTAGATCTAGGAGCAGGGCTGAATTTGCTGCCTTACACTGTATATGAAAAGCTAGGATTGGGGGAGCTTCAACCAACCTCTATCATCTTGCAATTGGCAGACAGAAGCATCAAAAGATCAAGAGGTATACTGGAGGATGTGTTGGTAAAGGTAGGAACATTTATTTTACCTGCTGATTTCATTGTATTAGATGTGGAAGAATCCCCTATGCCATTACCGTTACCTATTATCTTAGGAAGACCCTTTATGAGAACTACTGATACTGCAATAAGGGTGAAAAAGGGTATTGTGAGTATGAAGGTAAATGGTGAGACAATCGAATTCAAAATATTCGATGCATTGAAAGTACCTCAAGAAGATTTAGAATGTTTTAATGTTTGTGTGATCCAGAATGTTAGTGAGACAGTTTTGCGGGACCATCATAAAGATCCATTGGAGGCTACCCTCTCCCAGAGTCTCACAAGGCAGGATATTGAGTTGGAATTGGAAGAGATCACTAGTGATGTTATGGAAATAGTGCATCACCTTGAGGCCTCTCCTAAATACTCAGGCAAGTATACTCATCCCTTTGAAATTCTTGAGCCCACTAACACCTCTCTTGTTCCCTCTATTGTACAGGCACCCAGGCTGGATTTGAAGCAATTACCGGAGCACTTAAAATATGCATACTTGGGAGAAAACAAGACACTACCAGTCATCATTGCTGCAAAATGAGTTGTGGGGAAGAAGAAAAGCTGTTGAGAATTCTGAGAGAACATAAAACTGCCTTGGGATGGACCATTGCTGACATCAAAGGAATAAGTCCAGCTAAGTGCATGCATCAAATCTTCCTTGAAGACGAAGCAAAGCCAACCAGGGATGCACAAAAAAGACTCAACCCACACATGAAGGAGGTAGTCAAGGCAGAGGTATTAAAACTACTAGATGTGGGCATCATCTATCCCATCTTAGACAGCAAATGGGTCAGCCCAATTCAAGTAGTGCAAAAAAAAAGTGGGATCACAGTAGTGAAGAATGAAGATGATGAACTGATACCCACAAGAGTAACCACTGGGTGGAGGGTATGCATCGATTACAGAAGACTGAACAAGGTAACAAGAAAAGACCACTTTCCATTACCGTTCATTGACCAAATGCTAGAGAGATTAGCTGGCCATAGCTACTACTATTTTTTGGATGGGTATAGTGGTTATAATCAGATTGCAATAGCACCAGAGGATCAAGAGAAGAGCACCTTCACATGTCCTTTTGGCACATTTGCCTACAGAAGGATGCCATTTGGTTTATGCAATGCCCCAACTACATTCCAGAGATGCACGATGAGTATTTTTTCAGACATGGTAGAGAAAACCATTGAGGTCTTTATGGATGATTTTAGTGCTTTTGGGTGTAGTTTTGATGAATGTCTACACCATTTGAAAAATGTTCTCAAGCGATGTGAAGAATGCAACCTAGTGTTCAATTGGGAAAAATGCCACTTCATGGTTCAACAAGGCATTGTATTGGGTCATGCTATTTCAAGCAAGGGCATAGAAGTGGATAAGGCCAAGATAGAAATCATCTCCAAACTTTCCCCACCTCTGACAGTCAAGGGGGTAAGGAGTTTTCTTGGACATGCCGAGTTCTATAGAAGGTTTATCAAGGATTTCTCCAAGATCTCTAGACCCCTCTGTGCATTGCTTGGGAAGGAAGCCAAGTTTGACTGGACCAAAGAATGCATGACGGCCTTCAACACACTAAAAATGCTGCTCACTTCTGCACCAATTATGCGAGCACCTAATTGGAGCTTACCCTTTGAGCTCATGTGTGATGCCAGTGACTTTGCCGTGGGAGCCGTTTTGGGTCAAAGGATCAATAAGGTACCTCATGCCATTTATTATGCCTCTAGAACATTAAATGATGCCCAGCTGAATTATTCTACTACTGAGAAAGAATTATTAGCTGTCATATTTGCTTTGGAGAAGTTCAGGTCATACCTAATTGGTTCTAAGGTTATTGTATTCACTGATCATGCTGAATTGAGATATTTGTTTACCAAGAAAGATGCCAAACCATGACTGATTAGATGGGTATTACTACTACAAGAATTTGACCTTGAGATTAGCGACAAGAGGGGCAGTGAAAATGTGGTGCAAATCACTTATCTAGATTACTCCATGAGGAGGAAGGAGATGAGCTCCCACTAAATGAAAATTTTCCAGATGAGCAGTTGTTTGTAGTTGATATCCAACTCCCATGGTATACAGATATAGTAAATTACATCACTGCCAAGGTCTTTCCCCCAGATATGTCTAGCCAAGAAAGGAAGAGATTAATATCTACATCTCGACAATACCATTGGGACGACCCCTATTTATTCAAATTCTGCCCTGATCAAATCATTAGAAGATGTGTCCCAGAAGATGAGCACTTGAATATTTTGCCCAATATGTTTAAAGATGCTTTCTTGTTTTACAGCTCTTGTGATAAATGTCAAAGGACAGGTAACATCTCTTCTAGAAATCAAATGCCATTACAAAATATTCAGGTTGTATAACTCTTCGATGTGTGGGGTATTGACTTCAAGGGACCACTTCCTCATTCATTTGGCTATTCATATATTCTTGTGGGTGAGGATTATGTGTCTAAATGGGTTGAGGCTGTCCCCTCAAGGACTAATGATCACAAAGTGGTTGTGAAATTTTTGCAGGAAAACATTTTTTGCTAGATTTGGAACACCCAAGGCAATCATTAGTGATGGGGGAAGCCACTTTAACAACTATGCTTTTACTTCTGTGATGAAGAAATATGGCATCACTCATAAGGTTGGCACTCCATATCATCCTCAAACCAGTGGCCAAGTGGAGATCAGCAACAGAGAAATCAAAAGCATCCTTGAAAGGACAGTAAACCCCAATAGGAAGGATTGGTCACTACGCTTGAACGATGCACTATGGGCTTACAGGATTGCTTACAAGACACCTATCGGTATGTCTCCCTATCGATTGGTTTTTGGGAAAGCATGCCATCTACCAATGGAATTGGAACACAAAGCATATTGGGCCATCAAGAAGTTTAACTTCGATATGAAGCAAGCTAGTGACACAAGGAAGCTCCAACTAAATGAACTGGAGGAATTAAGGCGTGATGCATATGAGAATGCCAAACTCATCAAGGACAGAACCAAAGCATATCATGACAAACAACTGATTAGGAAGGAGTTTCAAGTAGGACAGAAGGTTTTGATCTATAATTCAAGATTGAAACTCTTCCCTGGGAAGCTTAAATCAAGATGGTTTGGGCCCTGCATTGTTACCCAAGTATTCCCTCATGGACCCTTGGAAATTCATGACCCCCAAACCGACAGATCATTCAAGGTCAATGGACACAGAGTCAAGCCATATCTTAAAGTAAATTTAGTACCAAAAGATGAAGATTTGGCACTCCACTCCATCCAAAATGGAGCATCCACTTCTGGACAACATTGAAAGAGGACCACAGTCTGGCTAAAGACGTAAAACTTAGCGCTCATGGGAGGCACCCCATAGCATATCCTTTTCTTTTTGTTGTTGATTTATATTGTGTTGTGTTTTCCATTGTATTTAGTATTTTTGGTGTTTTTAGTGTTATGTTTGTTTTTCCATTATGTTTCTGCGATCGATCGCAGGTCTCTATCTGTGAGGTTGCCGCACTCTGTTAGTACGATCGAACTCACAATATGTGCGATCGAGCGCACCTGGCAACATCTCCTAGTTATTTTTATTCTTCTTCTGTTCAAATTTTACTTCATTTTAGTTTTGTTCCTTTTTCTTTGTTTGTGTGTTTCCTATTTTGCAGGGGCAAGTGTGCTTTAATTCAAGTTTGGGGGTGTGCTATAAGTCATGCTTTCCAAGACATGGTCGACTATCTCCCGGGTACACTCTTTCCTTAATTTAGACCCTTTGGGGACAATGTGTCATTTAAGTTTGGGGGTATGGGCACACATGTTCACACACACTTTGTCCCAATTTTATGTTGTTTGTTTTGTGTGTTGTTTAAAAAAAATATAATAAAATAAAAAAAAATTTATGCATTTTCTTGTTGCTCAAAAATTTTAGGTTGATCTAGAAAGAATTGTGGCTTGAATTCATCAGTAAGCTTAAAATTTTGAACACATGATTTGATGAGTGAATCTGTTAGTTTGGTTACTTGCTTAGGCCAGTTGAAAAATCACATGTTTGATCTAATCACATAGGCACATTAGCACATAATTTGTGAGGAATGACATGAGGTCTAATGTGTGTGTTTTTTCATCTTGGATGAAATTGAATGACTTATTAGATGATGCTTGGCATAATATTTTTTTAAAAAAAAAAAAAAAGTGAAACAAATGATCATTGATGGCTTTTCACTGAGTAACTAGACCTCTTGTTTCAAATCACTGAGTGTTCATGTCAAAAGGTGAAAAATTTGGATTTGATCATTGTCATGGTTAGTTGGTTTTGTAGCCTTTCTCACTCGAGTTAGTAGATCCTCAGGGGTGTCTCTACACCTAATGCCCTAAAACCACCTGGTTTGGGAGCTATTGACTTAACACTCGCTACAAGGGTCAATTAGAAAGCTTAAGAGAACCAACATTGCACAACTTGACCAAAAAAAAAAAGAAGAAGAAGAAGAAGAAGAAATATGCCTTGTGTCATTCTAATAGGAATTTCAGTGAATTTTGAGATTTGGAGACATTTACATATTGGAAAGATTTGGAAGCCTCATAATTTTGTGCTAATTCACTTTACACTGTTTTCAAACTTGTGATATTTTAGTATGTCCTTTGTAAGTAATTGTGTTGTTCAAAAATCTACCTAAATTAATAGGTAAATAATTGTACGTTTTACCTGCAAGTGCACAAAGTCAACATATATATATATATATATTTATGCAATTATATATATATTGACATTCTGTTACTAAGATCGATTGCAACAAGTATGCGATCGAGTGCAGTAACCGAAGGGTGGCTCGACACTTTCTGTCAGTGTGCTCGAACGCACCTTAAGTGCGATCGAGCACACTCAGACAGAAGGGCACGTGACCTATTTTAGGTCACTTTTCCCCTACCGCACAATTCTTCCTCCGGTGCGATCTGAGTTCTCCCCACACTCACCTCCGGCACACTCTTACTTCTCCCATTTTTCTCCTATTTTTCACCAATTCCACCACACAACCACCACACAAGTCACCTCTCTGGCCACTATACCATCAAATTTTCCACCACATTAACCCACAACCCTACACCATACCCATTAACCCCCATCTCTGAACGCTCACCCAACCTCCAATTTTTTTCTTATTTTCTTGCAACTGTGGGTGTTCATCCACCCACATTGCCTCTGTGTTGGTTTTTTCTTATCTTTGCAGGGAGTTTTGGGTATCTTTTGCAGTATTGTGCTACTGTGGTCATCAAAAGTGCGCACCACATGTTCGACAAAAGTCCCCAGTCAAGCTCAACATGCCTAGAGCTTGTGCTTCATCTTCCACGGGGTCCGAGGCCCATGCTATTTCTCCCCCACCCACTTTTGAGGAGTAGGAGCTGCTGTTTGAGACTACCTTCGCCATTCACGAAGACTTTCAAAACCATGAGGTGACTCAATGGGCGGTCGCTGAGTTTAAGCTACGGGGACTCAAGAAGCTCTTCAAACTGGTCACCTCCACAGCCTACCGGAATTTGGTCATTGAATTTTATGCCAACCTTTCCCATGACTGTGACAACTCAGTTGCTCTCTCCTCAAAGGTGCAAGGCCAAGTTATTGATGTGACTAGGGCCGACATTGCCGCCGCCCTTCAATGCAATGATAAGCATCCTCTAGAAGCTGCACATCTTGCCGAGCGACCGCCCCGATACTATATGGCGGAAATCATTGAAGATATGTGCCAAGGACACTATGCGGATGCCCACCATAAAGCCGGCAGCCGGTCCAAGCTACCTCGAAGGCTGTGGTTTGTGGACTCTGTTTTGCATCGCAATGCCTTCCCCTTGGGACACAAAACTCAAAGGCGTGATCAATTTCTTCAAACCCTCTACGCCTTCCACAAAGATGCTTGGTACTCCATTCCCGACATTATTTGGAACCAAATACATAAATTTTGGAATGGAGTGCACATTGGGGGAGCGGAGTCCACTCATTCATGGGCGTTGCCTTTCCTATATCTCATCACATATATTCTTCAGAAAAAGGGCATCAAGGGCACCGCAGCTGATGAGCCGGTCACCACCACTCCCATATTCGGCATTCGCCAATGGAACAAGAGCTACTCCCTTATGCCCTGGGCACCTCCAGTACCAGAAGCTGGTGAAGAGGAGGATGAGGCCGAGCCAATGGCAGAAGATGAACCAGCAGCTGAGCCCGTAGCAGCAGAAGAGGAGGAGGCCCCGTTTATCTTTTGAGCCGCCCAATACCGCTCCCTTAATGAAGAAATTGCGGGCATTCGGTGAGAGCTGGCTGATCAAAGAAGGGAGGCTCGGGAAGATAAGGCACTGATGGATCAACGATTAGCTGCCTTGGAAGAATTGATGCAATCCATCCTAAGCAGTTTGCCACCACCATCTGGAGCATCTACTTCTGGACAGCATTGAGCGGGGACCACTGTCTGCCTGAAGACGTAAAACTTAGCGCTCATGGAAGGCACCCCATAGCATATCCTTTTGTTTTGTTGTTTGCCTTATATTTTGTTTTTGTTTTCCTTTGTGTTTTATTTTACTTTGGTGTTTTAGTGTTTCAAGTCTTTTGTCATGTTTTTACATTTTGTTACTGCGATCGATCGTAACCTACATGCGATCTAGAGCAGGTCTCCACTTGTGGTTTCATCGCATTCTGTTAGTGTGATCGAACGGACCATGCGTGCGATCGAGCGCACTTGGGTAGCATCCCATAGTTATCTTTTTATTTTATTTTGTTTGGTGTCTTTTAAGTTAATCTTTTCATTCATCTTTAGTTTTGTTTCTTTTTACTTGTTTGTGTGTTTTCTTATTTTGCAGGGACAAGTGTGCTTCAATTCAAGTTTAGGGGTGTGCTATGAGCCATGCTTTCCAAGACTATGTCGACCATCTCCCAGGTACATTCTTTCCTTTACTTAGACACATTGGGGACAATGTGTCATTTAAGTTTGGGGGTATGGGCACACATGATTGTTCACACACTTTGTCCCAATTTCAAGTTATTTGTTTTGTGTGTTGTTTGTTTATTTGAAAAAAAAAAAAAAAAAAAAAAAAAAAAAAAAAAGTTTATGCATGTTCTTGTTTGCTCTAAAATTTTAAGCATGTTCCTCTGGACAGCATTGAGTGGGGACCACATTCTAGAAAGAATTGTGGCTTGAATTCATCAATGAGCTTAAATTTTGAACACATGATCTGATGAATGAATCTGTTTTTGATTACTTGTTGAGGATAGTTGAAAAATCACATGTTTGATCTGATCACACTAGCACATTAGCACATAATCTGTGAGGTATGACATAAGGTTTGATATGTGTGTTTTTGCATCTTGGATGAAATTGGATGACTTATTAGATGACACTATGGCATATACAGTAGTGATAAAAAAAAATAAAAAATAAAAAATAAAAAATAAAAATAAAAATAAAAAATAAATAAAATAAATAAAAAGAAGAAAAAAATGATCATTGATAAGCTTTCACTGAGTAACTGGGCATCTTGCCTCATAGCATTGAGTGTTCACGTCAAAAGGTAAAAAATTGTTGATTTGATCAATGTCATGGTTAGTTGGTTTTGTAGCCTTTTTCACTCGAGTTAGTAGGTCCTTAGGGGTGTCTCTACACCTAATGCCCTAAAACTACCTGGTTTTGGAGTCATTGACTTAACACTCGCTACAATGGTCAATTAGAAAGCTTAAGGGAACCAACATTGCACAAACTAACCAAAAAAAAAGAAAAAAGAAATATGCCATTATGTCATTCTAATAGGAATTTCAGTGAATTCTGATATAAGGAGACATTACATATTGGAAAGATTTGGAAGCCTCATAATTTTGTACTAATTCACTGTACACAAATTTCAAACTTGTGATGATTTAGCATATCCTTTGTAAGTAATTGAATTTTGAGATTCCAATTCATTGTGAAGATGGAGTTCATCTTTTTAAGCTTGCATATGAATGAAAATCATAATCTTGAAGTGATGCTTAAATTTTTGAAATAACATGAACTGTGCATGATGTTTGTAGGTAACATCTCTGGAAAACCCTCACGAGACTTCACTCATCCACTAGGGAATTCCTAGGGGTTTAAAAGGCTTGTTCATACGCTAAATGCAATCGTACATTCCACGAAAGATGGATTTATCTTTTGCTTTCTGTTTTTCCATTCTTGTTTTTAGTTTTGTATTGCTAAGAAACTAGCAATATGTAAGTTTGGGGGTGTGATATGTGCTAAAATATTCATATTTTTAGCCCTTAACTTACATATTTTATTCCTTTGGTTTTGGTTAATTAGGTCATTTTAATTCCTTTATGTGTTTTTCATACTTTTGTAGGCTTTTGGAAGAAAATGAAGTAAATCTAGATGATTTGGGCTCAAAAGTAAAAAGATGGAAGATTGGGATCTCTCTAACACTGCAATCGATCACAGGGTACTTGCGATCGAGCGTAGTACCCTAGAAGACAAAGCACAATCCAGGCCAGAAGCGATCGAGCGCATGCCAGAAGAGGATCGATCGCAGACCTGTGATCGAGCACACACGGGTTGCAATCGATCGAACCTATGCGCAGGAGACATATCAAGTGGCGGCCAGATTGGCATTCTTTCCATATTAGGATATTCCAACTCCCAATTGTAATAGGTTTTGAAACCCTACGAAATCCCTAGGTTTACTACTTTGTTAAGGACTTCTAAAGCCTATAAATAAACCCTTAAGCCTCTAGAATAGATATGCCTTGTAAGGAGAAGAATAGGAGCTCTTCAAGTTCAAGTATCGGGTTTATTCTTTTCCTTTCTTTTATTTTATTTTATGAAGATGTTTAACATCAATTTTATGTGTAGCTAATTTATTAGTAGGGCTAGATTGAGGCCCTAGTTATATTTATTTAATATTTCAATATTGGCGCCTTTGTGATAATCTTGTTATGATATCTAATTTGATTAATACCTAGTTTCATAAATTCCTCAAATGTGTGTGCCTGATCAACATGTGCATGTGGTATGGACTTGTTAATTAAATCAATTTGGATGATCGAGTCCTAGGTTTAACATAAGTAACAAAAGTAATCCACACCAGGTTCTTGGGTTAATCAACATGGGGAACTGGGAGTAGACACCCATGCCTTAGGCCTCATGTGTTTGTCGATTTCCACAGTTTTTATGCTTTCTTAAAGAACAACTTAGTAGACACCCATGCTAAATCCTTTAAGAAAGAAAAGAATTATATTGGCATATTAATATATTAGCTAAATATAATTAGCGGTGGATATCAAAACCCTACCTTTTTATCATTATCAACTTAACCCAATCTTTATTTTAGTTTACTTTTGGAATTGATTTGAAGCAAGATTCAGCAATCTTCGTGGGAATGATTCTGTATTTGCAAGTAAAACGCACAATTATTTGCCTATTAATTTAGGTAGGTAATTGTGAACAACAAAACCATGATGGTCATCATATTGCATGGTTGAAAAATATTTGTGGGTATCATTTCTGGAAAACCCTCACGAGACTTCACTCGTCCTCCAGGGAACTCCTAGGGGTTTAAAAGGCTTGTTGCATACGCTAAATGCAACCGTACATCCCACGAAAGATGGATTTATCTTTTTGTTTTTTTTAGTTTATTTTTTGTTTTGCATTTCTAAGGGACTAGCAATATGTAAGTTGGGAGATGTGATAAGCGCCGAATATTGTACATTCAAGCCCCTTAATTTACATAAGTTAATTCCTTAGCATTGTTATTTGTTTGATTTTTGTTTTGTTTTTGTGTTTCGGGCTTTATTTGGCAAACCATTGAAAATTGGGCTTAAAAGGGCAAAAGTTGGAGCATTCTGACCTTGGGATCGAGCGTAGCTATTCTTGAGCACGAGCGCACCTGCACTTGAGCATCTGCAGCCTAGGATCAAGTGCACGCTTGCGCTCGCGTGCATATCAGCTAAGCTCGAGCGCATTGCGCTCGTACGTACAACCTTTGGATCGAGCGTACACTGGCGTACAGTACATGATGTACAAATTTAATTGTACACGCAAGCGCACGAGTCGTGTGCAGTAAAGTGTGTGTGTGCAAGTGGGAGGTCGAATCCACAGGGAGTCATGTCGTCAAAACTAATTCTTATCTAAACTAATCCTATTTTAACCTAGTTCCGAAGTTTGTCATGCATTTGAAATTGAAAACAAAAATTGAAACAAAATGAAATAATTAAAAGATAAAAACGGCACTAAGGTTTTCAGAATCCACCTCACCAAATTAAAGCATATATTCTCATGTTTTAGTTCATAAATCCGACAAACAATTAAATCCTATGCATGTTCTATTGTTCCTATTGAAAGATTCAATGAATCCATCCATTTTACAAATAACAATGCATATCCAATTTAGTTCAAAAGATCCAATGTATCCATGTTTTGCACAAAAGACAATGGATATCCAAAGTAAATCGCACAGTATCCGTTGGATGAAACACAATGAATATCCAACTTTGGCACAATCAAACACAATTTTGTCACATAATTGAATTGAAACGAACATACATTACGTTAAGGTCGGAATTGTACGAACAAAACATGAAAACATAAAACTAATCAATGGTGAGGCTTCATCTTCAACCTTAGTTGAAGAATTAGCCTCTCATGACAAAAGGAATCATAAAGAAACTAATTAACTTCATTAAAAATCAAATACTTACAAAATAATTGGAGTTCAAAGCTCCAAAAACCCAGAAAACACAAAAAATGACCAAGAACGGCGCCCCCGGCGCGTCTCCGTTCGTTTACAATGGAAAATAACGATATTTATAAGCTAATTTTAGGGTTTCAGCGCTGCCAGGTCGACTGAGTGCGCTCGATCGCACTCTAGGTGCGCTCGATCGCACTCGTGCAACATGTTTCCTATGGGCTGGGCGCGAGTGCGCTCAATCGCACTAAACGTGCGCTCGAGCGCACTTCCAGTCAGAATTTTCCTACTCTTGTGAAATAGGAATTTGTAGATCTTCGAGTTAGCTTTCCAATGACACCAAGATCACCTCAATCCAAGCTATACAACTCAAGATATGACCTTTTTAGTGGGACTCGTCGGGTGAAAATCATCTCTCGATCCCAATTTGCTGCCAATGCTCCATGAAATGTCTTAAGCCGCAAATATCACCTTAAAGCCGCATTTTTCTATTAACAACCTGCAAATCACTAAAACACTAAAACGAACCAAAAACATCAGAAATTAACACAGCTAAGAGCTTAACAAACATAAGTTAAGGGGCCCAAATATACAATATTTGGCACTCAACAAATACCCCCAAACTTACATTTTCCTAGTCCCTTAGCAAAACAAAATGAAAACAAGAAACATAAGTCCACTATCGTGGGAGAGACGATTGCATTTAGCATATGCAACAAGCGTTTTAAATCCTTAGGCATCCTTAGTGGACGAGTGAAGTCTCGTGAGGGTTTAACAGAAATGATACCCACAAACATTTTTAACACTATGTCATTGACAAACACAATTTCCACCCAAACACATGGTTCTCACATCATGAGCAGGTTTAACAAAGTGAACACCACAATCAAATCATCAAGCCAACCAAAAATCATTCAACTCAAAGGTGGAAATTTGAGACAACACAAGCTTCAATAGGTGCAAAGTGAGACTAACACAAAGTTAAGAGGCTTCAATTTTTCTCAAAGTTTGGTGTACCTCAGAATTCATAGGAATTCACACAGATGAAAACACCAAAGGCTTAGATCAAGACATGCATTATATATATATATATATATATATATATATATATATATATATATATATATATATATATTTTATTTATTATTTTTTTTTTTGTGTAGGCTGTGCAATGTTCAACTCCCTTAAGCTTTCTAATTGACTTATATAACGAGTGTTGGGCCAGTGACTCCCAAACCAAATG
The DNA here is from genome assembly GCA_016403345.1 of Corylus heterophylla. Classification (NCBI taxonomy): domain Eukaryota; kingdom Viridiplantae; phylum Streptophyta; class Magnoliopsida; order Fagales; family Betulaceae; genus Corylus; species Corylus heterophylla. The sequence goes on along the minus strand of JADOBO010000081.1, from coordinate 26,183 downwards.
GTTTTAGGGCACTAGATGTAAAACATCCCTAAGGCTTAATTACTCAAGTCAAAAAGGCTACGAAGCCAAACTAGCCATACAATCAACAAAATTGAATTTCTCATCTTTTTACGCAAACACTCAATGCTTAGTGAGGCATGAGGTCCGGTTACTCAATGAAAAGCTTAAACTGATGATGACACACTTTTTTTTTTTTTTTTTTTATCTATCCTCAAGCCAAGGTTTCATCAACACTTCATCCTACAAATCGCAAGACACACCCTAATCAATCAAAATCTCATACCTCACAGACTTTATGCTAGTGTGCTTGTGGTAATCAACTTAGACATGTGAAGTCTCTCTAATCCACCAGATGAGTCAAAGGACTCAGATTTCTAATGACATGCAGTGTTCAAAAAGTTAAACACACTTATGACATGCAAACCACAGTTATGATGTAACTCATGCCCAATCAACAACATAACACAAATTTTTTTTGATAAAAACAAACAAACAGACAGTGTGTTTGTCCACACCCTCAAACTTAAATGACACATTGTCCCAATGTGGCAAAAGATACAATACCATGGGATGAGGAACCAGAGTGTGCAAAAGGTTAGGGCGTCCCCCAAACTTGAACACCAAAACACCTGTCAAAATCTAACAACAATATTTCCTCATAGAAACAAACATCAAAAGATGAATTGCTGTTAGAGACAAAAAGGAAATGACAAGAAATGAAATGACAAAAAGGAAAAGAAATCAAAAATAAAGTGCGGAAAATAACTAGAAAGAAAGAATACCGCACTTTCCCCGATCATTTGGGTGTCCAACCAATCCCTTCCACCCTTTCTTCTTAAGAATTTGATATCCCTTTGGAATGATGTTTTGCCGTCTCAGGTAGCCTAGTTGCTTGCTTCGAAGGATCTTCTTATGAACATGGTTCCTAGATTTGTGACCTTGTGTGCATAGATCCTTGAGAATTTTAGCATGAGACGGCTCTTTAAGACATTGAAGAATTGAAGGTTGGGGTTCATGAATTGTCTCAAGAGGGATTTTGATGAAGGAGTGAGCTTGATACTCACTCCTTGTCCTTTGGACAGATTTGGAGTTGATGGGGGCTCAATGTGATCAACTTGCTCCTCTTTTTCTTTCTCCTCATGGTTACCCACAATGAAAGGCTCAGCTGCTAATGAAAGTGAGTTAGGGAATGATATCTCAGTGGTTTCCCCATTTTCAATCCGCATCTTAGGAGTGGAGTCCAATAAGGCATCAGCATGCTCAAGTAACTTGTCAAGGTCTAGGTCACATCCAAATTGAGCAAAGCACTTTCCCAATGGGTCCTCCAGACTTGGCTCATCAACAGTCTCCTCAACAATTTTCTCTCTCCTAATTGGGGTGGTGGCTTCAACATGCTCATGATAAGGATTGCTGGAATCATCCTCATCAATCATGTAGTGCCTTTCAGCCATCAATTGACTTTGAAGCTCTTCTTTCTCTATTCTAGTGAGTTCAGCAACTAAATGACCAAGTTGTCCTTCCAACTTTTCAATTGCTTGGGTGTTGGCCATGTCTGCATTCTTCACTTCATTTATGGCTTGGGAGTTGACCATGGTGGCATTTTTAAGCACTTGCAAGGTTTGGCCATTAGACTGTATGAACACTTTGAGGGTGTTTTCCAATGATAAATCATGTGGAGGATAATTGCAAGGTGAAGGGGTAGAGGATTGGTTGTCGAACTGCGGATATTCAGGATGATGCAGTTCATCAAATTGGGGAGCATAATTTCTCGTAGCATTAGCTTGCCATGAGAAATTAGAAGGGTTGCTCCAATCTGGGGTGTAGCAATTGAAATTTGATTCAGACCCCGGACTGGAGAAGTTGGTGTTCATCTGCTCATGTGAAAAATTGGAAAATTGTCCCCAGGATGGACAATTACCTGAACTATGATAAGGGTTAGAGCAGTATGAACATGGTCCATGTGGATGAAAATGGTGAGGATAGTTGGTAGGAACATGTGTCCTACAACTATGGGTAGCATTAAAATTACCTAAAGGAAAATTCATGCTTATCCTCACTCTTTAAACAAAATACACTTCCACATGAAACATTAATCAATTTTTTTTTTAATAAATAAAATAAACAAAAATACCAAAAATTAAAAACAAAAACTCACAAAACGGACCAAACATAAGTTTGGCAAAATTCAAGTTGCTGGCCCGTTTTGGTGCAGTTTGCGAAGGTGCGCTCGAGCACAGATGATGTGTGATCAAGCGTAGATGGGCGCAACGTGTGTGCTCGCACGCACTTGCGGAAGCATTGATCACCGGCACGCGGGATGCTTGCTGCGTTAGGCTCGAATGCGCTCGAGCGCAGGTGATGTGCGATCGAGCGCTTTGGCAGGGACTAGTTCCTCCGACAGAACTGCGACAGAAACAAAAAAAAACACAACTTTTTCTCTTTTTTTTTTTTTTAGTAACTGTAAACAGAAGCAAATAAAGATAAAATAAAAATAAAAATAAAAAGAAACAAATTGTAAAAAGAAAATAACTAGTAGAAAAATAAAATCAATTTAAACAAAAATTAATTTTCACGAAAACAGACAACTCCCCTGCAACGGCGCCAAAATTTGATGTACAAATTTAATTGTACTCCCAAGCGCACGAGTCGTGTGCAGTAAAGTGTGTGTGTGCAAGTGCGAGGTCGAATCCACAGGGAGTCGTGTCGTGGAAACTAATTCTTATCTAAACTAATCCTATTTTAACCTAGTTTCGAAGTTTGTCATGCATTTGAAATTGAAAACAAAAATTGAAACAAAATGAAATAATTAAAAGATAAAAACGGCACTAAGGTTTTCAGAATCCACCTCACCAAATTAAAGCATATATTCTCATGTTTTAGTTCATAAATCCGACAAACAATTAAATCCTATGCATGTTCTATTGTTCCTATTGAAAGATTCAATGAATCCATCCATTTTACAAATAACAATGCATATCCAATTTAGTTCAAAAGATCCAATGTATCCATGTTTTGCACAAAAGACAATGGATATCCAAAGTAAATCGCACAGTATCCGTTGGATGAAACACAATGAATATCCAAATTTGGCACAATCAAACACAATTTTGTCACATAATTGAATTGAAACGAACATACATTACCTTAAGGTCGGAATTGTACGAACAAAACATGAAAACATAAAACTAATCAATGGTGAGGCTTCATCTTGAACCTTAGTTGAATAATTAGCCTCTCATGACAAAAGGAATCATAAAGAAACTAATTAACTTCATTAAAAATCAAATACTTACAAAAGAATTGGAGTTCAAAGCTCCAAAAACCCAAAAAACACGAAAAATGACCAAGAACGGTGCCCCTGGCGCGTCTCCGTCCGCTTACAATGGAAAATAACGATACTTATAAGCTAATTTTAGGGTTTCAGCGCTGCCAGGTAGACTGAGTGCGCTCGATTGCACTCTAGGTGCGCTCGATCGCACTCGTGCAACATGTCTCCTATGGGCTGGGCGCGAGTGCGATCGATCGCACTAAACGTGCGTTCGAGAGCACTTCCAGTCAGAATTTTCCTACTCTTTCAAAATAGGAATTTGTAGATCTTCGAGTTAGCTTTCCAATGACACCAAGATCACCTCAATCCGAGCTATACAACTCAAGATATGGCCTTTTTAGTGGGACTCGTAGGGTGAAAATCATCTCTCGATCCCAATTTGCTGCCAATGCTCCATGAAGTGTCTTAAGCCGCAAATATCACCTTAAAGCCGCATTTTTCGATTAACAACCTGCAAATCACTAAAACACTAAAACAAACCAAAAACATCAGAAATTAACACAGCTAAGAGCTAACAAACATAAGTTAAGGGGCCCAAATATACAATATTTGGCACTCAACAGTACACAACAAGAATCCTTTTCCAGCTTGGACTTTGTTTTCATCTCCCAATTGGACTGGGAGACTGACCTCCAATTTTCCCAGGGTTTTTAGGGTTCTCCTAATTCCTATAAATAGGGCTCTAAACATTGTGAACAGACACACCGCTTTCTAGAGTTAAAAATTGGTAAATTGTTTTGGAGCTTAGAAGATCATGAGCAGCTAAACTAATTGTGGGGTATTGATGTAACCCTTTCCAGCACAATGGTTTGATTGTATTTAATTTCTAATTTTTCAATTTATGCATGTTGATTGTATAACTCTGAGGATTGCTACAATTGATTTATGTTCTTCATATTAAATGCTATTGTTCTTAATTTCCAACTCAATATTAGTAAAATTCTTATCTTGTCTTAGAAAGTACTTTTACTATTATTAAACTCAAATCATTCTTATTTTCTGTGATTATAAGAATGATGGTTATACAATGGTTCTTAATTGACATGCAATCAATAGGGTTAGATAAACCATACCTAGGAAAGACAGATCGTACTACACCCTAGTTTAGTGTAATTTAGGTAGATGATCCGTGCCAACCGAAGATGGGTTATGCTATTCCAGTGTATGAAACTTATTAAAGAATTAAATAATTCATACTTAGGGAAGATGGGTCGTAACACATCTTAGTGGTTAGGTGGACGATCCACGCTAACCGAAGATGAATTATTGTTATTCTTCAATAATGTGTTTTCTTGTTTAAATTATACATGCATAGAATGAATTGCTATAATTAAATATGGTTAACCATTGATATGTGGATAGTGGTGAAGTCAATACCCTACTCTCTTTCTTATATATTTACTCTCTTTATTTCCATTATTTTATGCACTTTGAATTTACGTAAGCAAATCATTCTCTTTTGAATTAAGTTAATTTTAATCTTTCAAATTTTGATAATAAAACCCTTGCAGTCCTTGAGGTTCGATACTCTCAATATAGCCCTATCCTACGGGATTCGTCCTATTCCGAGTGGTAATTTTATAATTGATATTTTTGGTCACAAAAATACTACATCAATAGATGCCTGGCTTCTTAGCCGTATGTACTGGCTCAAGGACGTACGTCCGGTCAATGAGTTAGGCAATCTGGCCAAAAGCTTCAAACTGTGTTTCAAGGTTTCTAAAGGCTCCATAGGCCACTAAGTCATCTTCTAACCTACTGAACAAACACATGCATAGTATGAAAATTCAACAGCATGCAATACAAGGAATCGAAGGGGCTCTTTAAACTCTTTTTGAAAACATTTCTTGGTTTTGTAAGAGAGGGTGCAAGAACTTTAACATGGTGCCTTTAAAGCTTATAACAGTAGAGAAGCAACAAGAATAACATCAAGAGTATAAAAATGAGAAAGATGTTACCTTTAGGAAATGGCAAGAACACAAGCTTTCTTCCTCCTCTCTCTTAAATCGCAAAACTCTTAAAAAGCACTCACTTTGGTGGTTATAGAAAGCCTGGGGGCGTAAGAATGGGTTTAAGGGTAGTGGGGGATTGGTATTTATAGGCCAGGAAAGCTGAGGGCATTGCAAGGTTGTTCTGAAAACTAGCATACGTCCAGTACTATTGGGGCATACGTCCAGTACTGTTTACCCAACAGTTCAAAAGTTGCATCATACGTACAGTTATTAACCAGTGGTTAACCCAAAAGTAGCGTATGTCTGGTGGTCCCCCCACGTACGTCCTTACTAAAAATGAGAGCGTATGTTTAGTGGGCCCCCTGCGTACGTCCTTACTAAAAATAAACATGTACGTTCAGTGGTCCCCCAACGTACGTAGGGCGTACATACGGCCAGTAAGGGTGGGGTCTGGTTTTGCTTCAAGGCTCTATGGTTAAGTGTGAGGGCTTTGGGCTATGCTGAGATAGCTTAAGGTTTTCTGTTTAGGGTTGATTTAGAAGGCTATTAACTTGTTGAGTAAGGTTTTAAAACTCTTTTTAAAATTATTTAAAAAGTTGGGGTATTACACATACCCCACAGACTATGCTAATGTGCTCGTGATGATTCAACTCAAAATTAAAGTCTCTTTAGCCAAAAAATGAATCAAAGGACTCAAATTCCTAATGACATGTTTATGTGTTCAAAACGTCAAGCTAGCCAATGAAATGTAAACCACAATTACAGCTTAACTCATACTTAACAACAACATAGCACAATATTTTTTATTTTTTTAGAAAGAAATTGAAACAAACAACAAAAAGATGACAAAAAACAAACAAGAAATGGACAACGGTGTCTTTCCATACCCTCAAACTTGAATCACACATTGTCCTCAATGTGGGTAGAAATACAATATCGAGAGGTAAGGAAACTGAAGTGTGGAGATAGAGAATATCCCCCAAACTTACTCATAAAAACACCTGTCTTGAAATTCACAGCAACACAAAACCAAAAATCAAATCAAATGACAAAAACTAAAAAGAAATATGGGTTGCCTCCCGCAAGCGCTTTACCGTCTTCAGCCAGACTCTCTACAGTAGATGATGATATGCCCTAATAAATAGGATCATCCAGGAGCGTCTTTTCAATTTCTGGTTTCATCAATTCCAAGAACGGTTTTAGCCGTTGACCATTTACCTTGAAAGTATTTCCATTCTTGGGATCCTCTATCTTGATAGCTCCATGGATATAAATTGTACGAATTATGAATGGTCCAGTCCATCGAGATTTGAGCTTGCCTAGGAACAAATGTAGACATGAATTGTACAGAAGGACTTTCTGACTAGGTTCAAAAGATCTTCTCATAATGCTTTGGTCATGGACCTTCTTCATTTATGCCAAGTACAATCGTAAGCATCATTCCTCAATTCATGTAATTCATTGAGTTGGAGCTTCCTTTTAGAGCTAGCCTTGTTAGGACTGAAGTTTAGCTACTTGATAGCCCAATATGCTCGATGTTCCAACTCAACAGGGAGATTACATGCTTTACCATACACAAGTCGATAGGAAGACATGCCAATGAGGGTCTTGAATGCTGTCCAGTATGCCCACAGTGTATCATTTAATCACAGAGACCAATCCTTCCTTGTTGGGTTCACAGTCTTTTCCAAAATATACTTGATCTCTTAATTTGAAATTTCAACTTGACCACTCGTCTATGGGTGATACGCTATTGCAACCTTGTGGGTTATAGAATATTTCTTCATTAACTGTTCAAAAACCCGATTGTAGAAATGCTTTCCCCCATCACAAATATTGGCTTGAAGAGTGCCAAAACGAGCAAGGACATTCTCCTTCAAAAATTGAGCCACGACCCTGTGGTCATTAGTTTGGCATGCAATGGCCTCCACCCACTTAGAGACATAGTCAATCGCCACGAGAATGTAGACGTACCCATAGGAGTTTAAGAAAGGTCCCATGAAATCGATGCCCCAGACATCAAAAATTTCCACAATCAAAATAGGGTTAAGAGGCATCATATTCCTTTGAGAGATACTCCCCAACTTCTGGAAGCGCTCACAGGCTACAGAATAAGTATAAGAGTCACGAAAAATGGAGGGCCAATAAAATCCACATTGCAAAATTTTTGCAGCTGTCTTTCGAGCACTAAAATGGCCTCCACAAGCATGATCATGACAAATGGTGATGATGTTGTGCTAAATACTATATAAATTAATAGATAATATTTAGTACGTTTTACTCGCAAGTGCATATGATCAAACGATAGTAGAGTGCAGCAAGTACGAGATCGATCCCACGAGGATTGTTGATTTTATTTAGAATTGATTAAAAATATCAAGTTGTCATTAAATTGATATTATGAAAAAGAAATAAAAAGATAAAGATAAGATAAAGGTAGGGCTTTGATATCCACCACTAATCATACTTAGACAATATAACAATATGCCAATGATCCAATCATATTATGAATACTTAATGTTTGCCAACCTAAAGGGCATCGGTGTATACTCCTTAAGCTATATATTTCCCTAAGCAATGAGTTAGGCATGGGTGTATACTTGAACTTTTTTCTTTCTTAAAGGATTTAATATAGGTGTATACTATGTTGTTCTTTTAAGAAAGCATGAATCTATGGAAATTGACAAACACATGGAACCTAGGGCATAGGTGTATACTCTTGGTTTTCCATGTTGATTAACCCAAAAACCCGGTGTGGAATTCTTTTGTTACTCTTATTAAACCCAAGACTCGGTCATCCAAATTGATTTAATTAACTAATCTATACCACATGCATATAATGGCCAATTAGATACATGTGAAGAATTCAAGAAAATAGGAATTAATCAAGTTAATCAACACAACATGATTATCACAAAGGCACCAATATTGAAACATTAAATAAGCATAATTAGGGCTTCAATCTAGCCGTCCTAAAGAGTAAGTTATACATAATTAAAATAAAAGAAAAGGAAAAGGAAAAGAAAGAACCGAAAACCACTCCTAGAAGTTGCCTCCAATTCCTCTCCCCAAAGTTGTGTCTATTCTAGGATTCCTATTCTAAAGGTTTAGAGGTCTTATTTATAGGCTTCTAGAAGTCCTTGAAATGCTATTAAACCTAGAAAATTCGTAGGGCTTAGTCCTATTATAAGTGGGACTTGGAATACCCTAATATACAAGGAAAGGGCATTTTGGCGGCAGCTCATTGTTCTCCACTGCATGGATGCGCTCGATCGCAGCCCGTGTGCGCTCGATCACAAGACTACGATTGATCGTATGTGTTAGGCACTCAATCGTGGTTGTTGCTTGCACGCACAAGCACACGCCTTGCGCTCATCTCGTCCTCTTTGCTTGTAGTGCGCTCGATCATAGGTCTCCTGCGATGGATCGCACTGCCAGAGACTTCAGCTTTTCCCAAATTTGCTCTTTAAGCTCAATACTTCCAGATTTTCTTCCTTTTCTTCCAAAGGCCTACAAAGACACAAAAAAATACAGAAAATGAATAAAATGGCATAAACTAACAACACTAAGGAATTAACACATATAAGTTTAAAGGGCTAAAATATGAATATTTTGTCACTTACTACACCCCAAACTTACATATTGCTAGTCCCTTAGTAATACGAAAGTAAAAACTAAATGGAAAAACAGAAAATAAAAAAATAAATCCATCTTCCGTGGGATGTACGATTGCATTTAGCATATGCAACAAGCCTTTTAAACTCCTAGGAATTCCCTAGAGGACGAGTGAAGTCTCGTGAGGGTTTTCCAAGAATGTCACCCACAAATATTATGCAAGAGTTCATGTTATCCAAAAGTTAAGTGTCACTCAAAGCCATGATCTTTCATTCATTAGCAAGCTTAAAAAGATGAAGTCCATCTTCACAATGAATTGAAATTTTAAAGTTTAATCACTTAAAAAAGACAGGCTAAGGCATCACAAGTTCGAAACAGTGTAAAGTGAACTAGGACATAAAAATGAAGCTTCCAATTATTTCAAATGAGCAATGTCTCAATATCTCAAAGTTCACTGAAATCCCTATTAGAATGAACAACAATGGCATATTTTTCTTTTCCTTTTTTTTTTTGTTTTTTTTTCTTCTTCTTTGTCAGGTTGTGCAATGCTTAGTTCCCTTAAGCTTTCTAATTGACCCATGTAACGAGTGTTAAGTCAATGACTCCCAAACTAGATGGTCTTAGGGCATTAGGTGTAGAGACACCCCTAGGACTTACTAACTTGAGTCAAAGAGCCTATGAAACCAAACTATCCATGACATTAACCAAATCAAAAATTTTCACCTTTTGACGTGAACACTCAATGCTTTGAGGCAAGAGGTCCAGTTACATAGTGAAAAGCTCATCAATGACCTTTTTTTTTTTTATTACATATATATATGCCAAAGTATCCATCTAAAAAGTCATCCAGTTTCACCCAAGACATAGAAACACACACATCAGACTTTCATGTAATATCCCACAAATTATGTGCTAATATGCTTGTGTAAGATTAGATCAAACATGTGAATTCTTGGTTGCCAAAAGAAAGTAACCAAACTGAAAAATCCTATCATCAGATCATGTGTTCAACACTTTAAGCTCAACAATGAGAAACATACCAAAATTTTAAGATCAACCAAAATTTTAAGACAAACATGAATATGCATATATTTTTTTTTTATCTTTTTTTTTTTATTATTTTATTTTTTAAAAAAGGGGGACAAAGTGTGTATAAAGTGTCTCCCATACCCCCAAACTTAAATTACACATTGTCGCCAATGTGTGTATAACATGGAAAGAATTTACCTGGGAGATGGACGAACTATTTGGAATAGTATGTCTCATAGCACACCTCCAAACTTGAATTGAAGCACACTTATCCCTGCAAAACACTAAAGTAACAAAGGAAAACAAAAACAAAATTAAAAAAATAAAAATAAAACAAAATAAAATAAAAATAAAACAAACAAACAAAATAAAAAGAATATGTTGTGGGGTGTTGTTAAGTGCCAAAATATCCATATTTTAGCCCTTAAACTTATGTGTGTTAATTCCTTAATATTGTTAATTTGTGTTACTTTAGTTACTTTTTGTGTTTTCCATGCTTTTGTAGGCTTTTGGAAGAAAATGAAGTAAATCTGGAAGATTTGGTCTCAAAGAGAGAAATTGGAAAAAGTTTGAGCCCCTGACAGTGCGATCGATCACAGGTTCCCTGCGATCGAGCGCACTATCAGAGAAGACAAGCAGTGAATTGGCCATGCGCGATCGAGCGTACAACAAAAGAGGCTCGATCGTAGACATGCGATCGAGCGCACACGGGTTGCGATCGATCGCACCCGTGCACAGGAGACACATCAAGAGTGTGGCCAGACTACTAGTATTTCCATATTAGGGTTTTCTAACTTCCACTTGTAATAGGAGTAAAACCCTACGAATTTCCTAGGTTTACTAGTGTAACAAGGACTTCTAAAGCCTATAAATATACCTCTTAGCCTCTAGGAATAGGTGTGGAGAAAAGAGGCACAAGCTCTGGAAAGAAACTGAAGGGTAAATTAAGAGGAGTTTGGGTTTTTTTTCTCTTCCACCTTTTATCTTTATTATGTAGTTTATATTTTATTTAGGGCTAGATTGAAGCCCTAGTCATGTCTTTTTAAGATTGCAATATTGGCGCCTTTGCTACAATTATATTTTGGTGTATTTAACTTGATTAATACTTGTTTCCATGAATTCCTCATATGTATGTGTCTGGTCAACATATGCATGTGGTATGGACTAGTTAGTTAAATCAATTTGGATGACCGAGCCTTGGGTTTAACAAGAGTAACAAAAGATATCCACGCCGGATTCTTGGGTTAATTGACATGGAGAACCGAAAGTATAAACCTATTCCCTAGGCCTCATGTGTTTGTCGATTTTCATAGATTTATGCTTTCTTAAAGAACAACTTAGTATACACCCATCTTAAAACCTTTAAGAAAGAAAAGAGTTAGAGTATACACCCATGCCTAACTCGTTACTTAGGGAGATCAATAGCTTAAGGAGTATACACCCATGCCCTTAGGTTGGCAAACATTAATTATACCGGCATAATTAGCACATTGGCATATTGTTATCTTAATTAGTCTGATTAGTGGTGGATATCAAAACCCCAATCCTTTTTAGTTTTAGTTTATCTTTTATTTTATTTCTTTATATTAAATTCAATAGTGATAATTGAATTTTATATGTTTAATTAAATAGGAATTTACTTCTAAGCATAATTTACCAATCCTCGTGGGAATGACCTCGTACTTACACATTATACTACTATGTTGACCTCGTGCACTTGCGGGTAAAACATACAATTATTTGCCTATTAATTTGGGTAGATATTTGTGACAACAAGTTTTTAGCGCCGTTGCCGGGGATCGCAAGTCTGCAAACTGAAACAGAGATCAAGCGTAGGCAAAGTGCGATCGAGCGCACTAACCTGCGATCAAGCGTAGTTCCACGGAGCATCCAAACAGCAGTATTGAAGCTGTAGATTTCAATTGTACCTTTAATTTTTTTTTTTTTTTCTGTTCTGTTATTTTAATTTTTATTTCTTTATATATATATATATACTTTTTAGTGTTCCAATTACTACTCTGTTTTTGTTCTGTTTCAGCTTGAAGCACCCAACATTCTGTTACTGCGATCGAGTGCAATTCTAGAGGACTTCCGCATAATGGTACTGAAGCTGCTGTGACCACAAGGAGAAATTCTTCTTATGCAAGGTCGTCGATCTCAAGCCTCAATCAACTTTCCACTCGATCCAGAAATTGAGCGGACCATTTGACAAGGGCATAGAGACAACTCCGACATAGAAGAAAAAGAGGAAGTTGAGGAAATAATGCAAGAGCTGCCAGAAAACCTGCCGCTACGACGGCCCATGAAGCAGGCTTTCATCCTGAAAAACCTCAACTAGCCGTCATGCATAGCCTACTAACCTGCGGTAGAAGGCAATTACTACATATCCCCACAAATACTGAATGCCTTAACTCACTTCAGAGGCACAGCTATGGAGGATCCAAACTTACACCTTAGGGAATTCTTTGATCTCTGCAAGCTTCAACATGTTCAAGGCCTAACTCCAGAGAGGCTCAAGTTAGTCTTATTCCATTTTTCCTTAAAAGACAATGCTAAGTTGTAGTATAATTATTTGCCTACAGAATCTATTCATACTTGGGAACAGTTGTCTAGCAAGTTCCTAAAGAAGTTCTTCCCCGCTCAAAAGACAAGACAGCTTAGAAGGGAGATTCAATCCTTCCAATAAAGAGATGGAGATATGTTTTTTAAAGCATGTGATCACTTCAATACGCTGCTTCTTAAGTGTCCACATCACAACATGCCTCAAGATGACCAGGTACAAGCTTTTTATGAAGGTTTAAATGATATTAACAAGGGTATTGTTGATTCAGCTTATGGAGGTGTGCTAATGGAAAAGAGCAGTGAGGAAGCTCTAGAGCTCTTTGAGACATTAAGTGAACACTCCCAACAATTCTCATCCAAAGGGAGGCAAGGAGTAAAGAGCAAGGGCATGTATGAAGTGAATCTAAGTGGTGGACCCTCAAATTAGGTGGCTGTTGTCGAAAGAAAGCTGAATATGATTGTCAAAGCCATGATTACTCAGAACATCTCACCTAGTCAACAAGCCATGCAACCTCAGGTATGTGCTTTATGTTCTCATTTTGATCACACTACTAAGACTTGCCCCTTTTGCTCATTTACAGATCAAAAGCAAGTGAATTATGTGGGACAAAACAACTATCCTTTCAAGAATAATCCCTAGTCCAACACCTACAATCCAGGGTGGCGAAACCACCCCAATTTCTTATGGAGTAATAGTCAGAATACTCTGAACCATCAAGGGCAGCAGAGCAACTACCAACAAGCAAGCCAAACAAACCAAGAATCAAAGCCGAATGACTTGGAAAGTATGGTACGCACCTTGGCAACCACACAAAGGGAATTCATGAATGATCAAAGACAAATCAATGCAAAAACCGATCAAGCAATACAAAGAATCGAGCAAGTTATGCAAAGATTGGAAGTCCAAATGGGGCAAATGGCTAAGGAGCTAAGTGAAAGAAAACAGGGCGGATTTCCATCCCAAACAATACGCAATCCTGGAGCCTCTTCTTCAGGACAAAAATAAGAGAATGAAGGAAGAACAACCGTCTGTCTGAAGACATTAAACTTAGCGCTCATGGGAGGCACCCCATAGTTTATTCCGTTATTTTTCTATTTGTTTTTCAAATTATGTTTGTCTTTAAGTTTTGTTTTTGTTTTTTTTTTATTTGCTTTAATGTTTTATTTTGCAGGGACAAGTGTGCTTCGATTCAAGTTTGGAGGTGTGTTATGAGCCATACTATTCCAAACAGTTCATCCATATCATGGATAAATTTTTTCCATGTTATAGACACATTGGGAACAATGTGTAATTTAAGTTTCGGGGTATGGGAGACACTTTACACACACATTGTCCCAGTTCTATTTTATTTTTATTTTTGTTTTTATTGTTTATGAAAAAAAAAATTTCCAGTTTTATTTTATTTTTGTTGTTTGTGAAAATATATATATATATATATATATATATATATATATATATATATATATATGTGTGTGTGTGTGTGTGTGTGTGTGTGTGTGTGTGTGTGTGTGTGTGTTCATATTTGCCTTAAAATTTTGGTTGATCTTAAAAAAATTGTGATTTGATTTCATTGGTGAGCTTAAAACTTTGAACACATGATCTGATAATTTAGTTTTTCAGTTTGGTTACTTGCTTAGGACAGTTGAGAATTCACATGTTTGATTTGATCTTATACAAGCACATTAGCACATAATTTGTGGGGTATGACATGAAGTCTGATGTCTGTGTTTCTATGTTTTGGGTGAAACTGGATGATTTATTAGATGGATACTTTGGCATATATATGTGTGATAAAAAGAAAACAAAAAAAAAAAAAAAGAGAGAAAAAAAAATATGAACACTAATAAGCTTTTCACTAAGTAACTGGATATCTTGCCTTAAAGCATTGAGTGTTCACGTCAAAAGGTGAAGAATTTTGATTTGATTAATGTCATGGTTAGTTTGATTTCGTTGCCTTGTTGACTCGAGTTAGTAAGTACTTAGGGGTGTCTCTACACCTAATGCCCTAAAACCATCTGACGAATGTCCTTAGTAAGTCCTTAGGGGTGTCCTCATTGACTTAACACTCATTACATGGGTCAATTAGAAAGCTTAAGGGAACCAAGCATTACACAACCTGATGAAAAAAAAAAAAAAAAAACCATTGTTGGTCATTCTAATAGGGATTTCAGTGAACTTTGAGATATTGAGACATTGCACATTGGAAATAATTGGAAGCTTCATATTTTTGTGCTAGTTCACTTTACACTGTTTCAAACTTGTGATGCCTCAGCATGTCTTTTGTAAATGATTAAATTTTAAAATTCTAATTCATTGAGAAGATGGAGTTTATCTTTTTAAGCTTGCTAATGAGTGAGAATCATGGTTTTGAGTGATACCATAATTTTTGGATAACATGAACTCTTGCATGATGTTTATGGGTAACATTCTTGGAAAACCCTCACGAGACTTCACTCGTCCTATAGGGAATTCCTAGGGGTTTAAAAGACTTGTTGCATATGCTAAATGCAATCGTACATCCCACGAAAAATGGATTTATCTTTTTGTTTTCTGCTTGTCATTTGTTTTTAGTTTTGTATTGCTAAGGGACTACCAATATGTAAGTTTAGGGGTGTGTTAAGTGCCAAAATATCTATATTTTAGCCCTTAAACTTATGTGTGTTAATTCCTTAATATTGTTAATTTGTGTTACTTTAGTTCCTTTTTGTGTTTTTCATGCTTTTGTAGGCTTTTGGAAGAAAATGAAGTAAATCTAGAAGATTTGGACTCAAAGAGAGAAATTGGGAAAAGTTGGAGCCCCTGAAAAGTTGGGTTCAGGGAGCTTCTCTATCTTGATGTCCTCAATTTGCTCATGTGGTAGCTCTAACAGACTTCTCTCTTGGCTTCTTGGTGTTTCAGGAATAAGAGCTAATGTTGAAAAGATCTTAGTACTTTCTTCTTTTTCTTGATGTAGCTCTTATGGAACTTTGGTTTGCTCCTCCTTCTCCTCTTCCACTTAATTTTCAACCATCTCTTCACTCCTTAGTCTGACAGTTTGCGCATGATAATATGTGCACTCTTCCTCCATGTATTGTCCATTGGGGTTTTCCATCAGCTCCTTGGCCAATTGTCCCATTTGTACTTCCAGTCTTTGAATGGCTTGATCGGTTCTTTGAAATGCTTGATCGGCCCTTGTATTGATTTGTTTTTTATCAGTCATAAATTGTTGTTGCGAAGTCACTAGGGTGTATATCATACTTTCCAGTCTATTCAGCTTTGACCCTTGCCCCTGATTTGTAGATGAATACAAGGGACAAGTTTCAGTAGAATGATCAGAATAAGAACATATGGCACATACCTGGAGTTGGGTGGCTGGCTGAATGGGAGAGATGTTCTGAGTAGTCATGGAGTTTACAATCATATTTAATGTCTTCTGCATCGCAGCCATCTGATTTTGTAGTTGTGGAGCCGATTGAGAGAAATATGAATGATTTCTAGGAGCTTGAGCTTGCCACGCGAAATTTGACTGTTGGCTCCAGGTTGGGTTGCAGGAATCAAGATAGTTGTCGTTCCCCGGTTTATAAAACAAAGTGTTCTTATGCCCATTAATTTTGTTAGAAATTTGTCGCATTATAAGACATTCTCTAACATGCTAATAAGGGTCATGGCATAATGAACATGGTCCATAGGGTGTCAGAATGCCTCCCCACATGAGTGAAATTAAAAATAAACTAACAAAAAGTTAAAATTAAAAGGGAAAATAAAAACAAAATTAAAAATAAAACTTACAAAAATGTAGACTCAACTGACCTTGCATGAAATAAAAGAAAAAATATCAGATCTATAATTAGTGCAGTAACTGTGCTGCTGTTCGGATGTGCGATCGATAGCATCGTGAGGTGGGCTCAATTGCACTGGTGCGCTCGATCACCCTCGATGGGCGCTCGAGCGCACCTCCAGAGGCAGAATAGTAATTGCAGAAAAACTTTAGAAAAACAAAAAAATTAAAACAGAAATAAACTTAGGGAAAAAATTTCAAACAAAATCATCAAACAATCCCCGACAACAGCGCCAAAACTTGTTGTGCTAAATACTATCTAAATTAATAGATAATATTTAGTACGTTTTACTCGCAAGTGCACATGATCAAACGATAGTATAGTGCAGCAAGCACGAGATTGATCCCACGAGGATTATTGATTTTATTTAGAATTGATTAAAAATATCAAGTTGTCACTAAATTGATATTACAAAAAAGAAATAAAAAGATAAAGAAAATGTAAAGGTAGGGCTTTGATATCCACCACTAATCATACTTAGATAATATAACAATATGTCAATGATCCACTCATATTATGAATACTTAATGTTTGCCAACCTAAGGGCATGGGTGTATACTCCTTAAGTTATAGATTTTCCTAAGCAACGAGTTAGGCATGGATGTATACTCTAACTCTTTTATTTCTTAAAGGATTTAGCATGGGTGTATACTAAGTTGTTCTTTAAGAAAACATGAATCTATGGAAATCGACAAACACATGGAACCTAGGGCATAGGTGTATACTCTTGGTTTTCCATGTTGATTAACCCAAGAACCCGATGTGGAATTCTTTTGTTACTCTTATTAAACCCAGGACTCGGTCATCCAAATTGATTTAATTAACTAATCCATACCACATGCATATAATGGTCAATCACATACATATGAGAAATTCAAGAAAACATGAATTAACCAAGTTAAGCAACACAATATGATCATCACAAAGGCGCCAATGTTGAAATATTAAATAAGCATAATTAGGACTTCAATCTAGTCCTCCTAAAGAGTTAGTTATACATAATTAAAATAAAAGAAAAGGAAAAGGAAAAGAAAGATCACAAGACTGTGTGCGCTTGATCACAGGACTGCGATTGATCGTATGTGTTAGGCGCTCAATCGCAAATGCATCCAACCATTCCACGATCTGATCAATGAATGGGAGAGGGAAATGATCTTTCCTTGTGGTGGCATTTAGCTTGCGGGAATCAATTCACACCTGCCATCCTGTCTGAATACAAGTTAGGACCAACTCGTTATCTTTATTCTTCACCACTGTCACACCAGACTGCTTAGGCACCACATGAATGGGACTAACCCATTTGCTATCAGAAATCGGGTATATAATACCCGCGTTCAAAATTTTGATAACTTCAGCTTGGACGACCTCTTGCGTGGCAGGGTTCAATTGCCTTTGTGGTTCATGCGATGGTTTGGTATTCTCCTCCAAATGAATTTTATGCATAACCACCAAAGGGCTAATTCCTTTGGTGTAATGAATGGTCCAACCTACAGCTTCCTTGTGCTCTCTTAAAACATCCAATAACTTTCCTTCCTGAAGATCAACCAGGTCAGAAGCTATGATCACATGCAAAGAATCAAAAGGACCAACGAATTTGTACTTCAAGGTGTCAGGTAAAAGCTTTAGGTCTAGCTTGAGTGGCTCTGTCTTTGCTGATGATGGGTTAGGTAAAGGTATCATAGTGGTCTGCGCATCATCTCTGGAGTAGATTCCAACAATGCATCAGCTTGCTCAATTAACTTGTCAAGGTCCAGATCGCATCCAAATTGAGCAAGGCATGCTTCCAATGGGTCCTAAATGTTTGACTCACTAACAGTGTCCTCAATTATTTCTTCAATCACGCAAACACTTCTTACCTCCTCATATTCAAGTGGCTATTTGCTGATATCAAAGAGGTTCAGCTCCACTGTCATGTTCCCAAAGGGTATCTTCATTACTCC
The DNA here is from genome assembly GCA_016403345.1 of Corylus heterophylla. Taxonomy (NCBI): domain Eukaryota; kingdom Viridiplantae; phylum Streptophyta; class Magnoliopsida; order Fagales; family Betulaceae; genus Corylus; species Corylus heterophylla. The sequence goes on along the minus strand of JADOBO010000081.1, from coordinate 7,938 downwards.
AGTCTTACATTTAATTAAGGCGTTAGTCGTAGCTAAAAAGGGTTGCCCTAATATTACCAAAATTTGGATCCCAACATTCTAAGCAGGTTCTATGTTTAGAACAATGAAGTCCACAGAGAAATAAAATTTGTCAACCTTAATCAACACATCCTCCATGATTCCTCTTGGGATCTTCACAAATCTATCAGCCAACTGGAGTGTCACTGATGTGGGCTTCAATTCTCCTAACCCCAATTGTAGGTAGACTACATCTAGCAAAAGATTCACACTTGCTCCCAGATCCAATAAAGCCCTTTCAACCCTGCTAACTCCTATCATGCAAGAAATTGTAGGACAACCAGGGTCCTTATATTTGATAGGGAGCTGGAACTGATCTGCTCAGTCAGAAAGGCTTTCTTAGGAACATTTGTCCTTCTCTTGACAGTGAAACTTAGCATACGGAGACACTTGCTGGATGGCATCTAAAAATGGGATGTTTATCTGAACGTGCTTGAACACCTCCAAAATGTCTTCAAATTTCACTCCTTTCTTAGGAACTTTAAGTTTTTTTGGATAAGGAGCTTTTGGGACAAACTTCCTAAGGGACTCATCAACAGTGGGGATGGCTGTGTTTGGTTCAGGCTCTCTTGCAGGATTGTTGTGGCTGTTCTCTCATTTTTCCACATCAGAGTTCTTTTTATGCACCACTACTCTATTATCCACTTGTTTTACTAACCTCAAAGTCACAATGGCTTGCACATGCTTCTGCCCATGGGAAGGATTAGAGGAATTTTCAATAACAAACTACACTTTTGGGTTAGGCACAGGTTAACTTGGGAACTTTCCTTTTTCTCTCTCACCTAACTGATTTGCCATCTGACCAATTTGACTTTCCATCTTAGCAATAGCTTCGGTGTTGACCGTAGTGGCACTCTTAACATGTATGGATTGGCCAGTATGCTGCATGAGTGCCTTCAGTGTGTCTTCCAAAGATGACTGTGACAAAGTTGCTAACACTTGAGTGGTAGATTGGAACGCAGGAGGATGGGCTTGATGAGATGAGCAAAATTGATTTCGAGCTTGTGGAGGAAATTCGGGAGGGTATTGATTCTGAGCATGATTTGAAGTTCCTCCTTGATTCAGTGGCAGATTTTGCCTCCATGAGAAATTGGGGTGATTCTGCCACCCTCAATTGTAAGTCTCAGAAAAAGGTCCACTTGATGCTTTCCTATAATCATTGAAAGCATTGACTTGCTCCATCGAACACTCAGTAAAGGTTGGCAAAGATGGGCAATTCTGGGCCCAAGTGCATAGGACATGCACATAAGGAGCATCCTTCAATTGGGTGGGCATTCGAGGCCCACCTTAAATCCACCTCGTCTTTCACCTCATAAATGCCTCCCTTCTTGGGGGCATAGGGAGTATCCCGACGATTTGAAAAAATCCCACTGCTACAAATTGTCTGACAGTTTGTCAAAAGATTTATAGGCTTCATCACCTGTGAGACTTAAGAAGCTTCCACCATTCATTGACTCAATCATGTTAAGGTTTTGTTGAGTCAAACCATTGTATAAGAACTAAATGAGTTGCCAAGTTTCAAATTCGTGGGGTGGGCATTTCAAAGTCAATTCTTTAAACCTCTCCCAGCTCTCATAGAATTTCTCCTCCTCTTCTTGAGTAAAACGGCTAATCTCCCGACGGTATTCACTAACTTTGGACATCGGGAAGAATTTATTCAAAAACTTGCTCACCAAGGTTTCCCATGAAGTGATGGATCCACGCATGTTGGAGTTTAACCAGGCTTTCGCCCTATCATGTAGGGAGAAAGGAAATAGCCGAAGACGCATTGATTCCTCAAAGAAATTTTAAAATCGAAAGGTCGAGCAAATGTCCAGGAATGTCTTCACATGACTGTAGGGGTTCTCATTCTCTAGACCATGGAATGAAGGTAGGAGTTGGATGACATGGAGTTTTAGATCAAAGTGCATAGCATTGGTTGTAGGCAACACTATGCACAAAGTAGGGTTTGTCACGATGGGTGCAAACAAATCCCTAAGAGTCCTAGCTACATCTTCATTCTCCGGCCAATCTCCCATCTCAACAAAAATTCCTAACTCAGTAGGTTTCCTTAGATTCCTTCTAGAAGTTCTTTCAATCTCACGATCTAAGGGTATTAGCTCTAGGTTCAAAGATCTACGACAAAGCATACACTAACACAAATGTATGAAACTAAACTAAGCTAACAAACAAAAATGTCACAAATATAATAAAGAATCACAAAAATTAAATTCAAACAAAAATTAAAAACTCACAAAAGGGACAGAAAACAATTTGGCAAAAGATTTCAACTTTTGCTAGTGTGATGGTGCTGCCTGCTAGGTAGAGGGGCTCAAGCATAAGTGCCTTGCACTCAAGCGTAAGTCTGCTGTGCTCTTGAGAACAAGTTGGGGAGAATCGAGTGTAGGCATGAATTCCTCTTGCTGCCTTGACCGCGAGTGCACTCTAGCATACTGCTGTGCGCTCGAGCGGCTTATGCAGGAACGGATTTGCAGAAACTGCAAAACCAATAAAAAAAAAAAATCTCTTTTTTTTTTTATTATTATTAGATGTGCAGAAACAGAAAATAAACAAATTGCACAAGTAAAAAAAAAAAAAAAATCCTAGCTAAAACTAGTAGAAAGATAAAATTAATCTAGACATAAATTGTTTTCAAAAATCAAATCAATTCCCCGGCAACGGTGCCAAAAATTTGTTTTGTAAATTTTAAAACTCGCAAGTGCACGAATCATTTGTAGTAAAAGGATTGCAAGTGCGAGGTCAATCCCACAGAGAATTGTGTTTTTGAAAACAAAATGTATTCAAACTAATTAAATCCTAACCTAGTCACAAAAATTGTGTGAGTTTTGAATCGAAACAAAAGCATAAACTTAACAAGATTAAATAAATCAATGGACGAAGTACTAAGGTTTTTGGAATTAGCACTCATAAACTTATAGCAACATATTTCATGTTCAACAATATTATCCGAAATTCTCAAATGACACATTTTATATATGTTCTATTTTGCTTAAAAATTAATTAAATCATTCAAAGTATCTGTAATTTGTACAAATCACAAGGTATCCCCGATTTAAATTAAATCATCCAATGTATCCGTGCTTTGCACAAATCACAAGGGATATCCAACATAAACCAAATAATCCAATGTATCCATATAACGGATCACAATGGATATCCAATAATTTAACCAAACAAAAACCAAGCAATCAATTTAAATGAAATCGTTCAATTAATTGAATAAAAATAGAACAATCAAAAATACAACTCATATAGTTGGAAAAATATCAATTTACATGAAAAATTCTCTTACTAATCATCTGTGAGGCTTCATCCTCAACCTTAGTTGAGGGTTTAGCCTCTCATGGATTTGAAAGAAAATACAAACTTAATTGAATCCATGGAGTATTTAGAAGCTCACAAAATAAAACCCTCAAAATTGAAAGCACCAAAAGCAAGCAAAACCCTAGACTTTTGTCCCTCTTCTCTAAAAAATCGTCCTCTACAGCCTCTCCCCGCACTGTTCTGTCTTTTTCTTTTTATATTGCTTTTTCTAGGGTTTTTACCCTAAAATCGGGGCTTAGATGGATTTCTGCCAGGTCAGTGCGCTTGATTGCACACTAGGTCCGCGCAATTGCACTCAAGCATGCTCTGTTCCTTTCCTGGGGCGCAGCGCTTGAGTGCTGCTTGCTTGACGTTGGGCGTGGGTGCGCTCGATCCCATGACGGGTGCTCTCAAGCACACTCGTACGTGAGGTCTTCGTCTCTGTGGTGTAATTGTGCTCATGCACTACTGCGCCTCTACTCAAGCACTGGTGTACTCGAGCTTAGGCTTGCTGGGCTCAAGCGCTAGTCTGGTGCGCTCGATGCCTCTCCTTAGTGGCTTTCATCCAAACTTTGTATTTTTCATCTTTAAGTCCCCAGTTTTTCTTCAGCAACCTACAAAACACTAAAAACACGAAACTAACACAAAACATCAGATTATAATACAACTAAAGGATTAACAAATGCAAATTAAGGGGCTCTAATATGCAGTATTTAGCACTCATCACCTCCACCAAATCTTTAGTAGCATAATTAAAGCTAAAGATACTAATTTTATTTATTATTCTTGTACTTATAATAGTCTTATCACATGGACATCACTATTTTGGTATTCCTTAACGTTGTGTATGACTTGAATTCTCAAGTCAAGTGAGGGGCCCAATCGTAACCCTAATTCTATTGTGCCTTGGATCTGATTTGCAATAGGATACAAGCAACTAACTTTACTCTTCTATTACAAGTGGGATTTGGAGTCCTTATAGTAGACTGAGTACTTGGCTTGCTGTGCACTAGTTTGTATGGTCACTTGTCTGTATGGATGCCTTGTTTCCAATCTTTATTCCTGGTGAGGCATACTTACCTTAGGATGCATGTGGCTGTAATTTTGTAACAAGGATAATAACCTAGAAACAAATGTCACATTTCTGCAGTAACTAAAATAATTCCAATCCAAAAAGAGGGAAAGGGATGTGTTTTCAAAGGTAAACCTTTCTAGAGATGAAGTATTATACCAATACACTCTCTTCCCAAAACTTAAATGAGTGTAGATCTATGAATCCTTGATATCTTTATTGGCTTAAACTTTTGGAGACCATTTTGTCTTATCTTTTTGCAAGAAGGTTCTATTTGTCTGGTCTTAAGCCCCACCTAATACATAGTCTGAGAATTATAAACATAAATGATATTGATGGCTGAAAATCAAATGGAGGAAAAAGAGTAAATAATATACTGGTAGTCATTACATTTATCGAGTCTGTGATAGGACAAATCTTTGTATGCGTAGTTCTTTGCATAAGTTCAACTCAATTAGGGCCAAAAAAACATGATAGGCTTGTCTCATTCCAACATTCCAATGCTTTGGTTGGTTTGACATCCAAATTTAGAGGACCTAGATAGGGCAACTTCACATTGCCACCAACATGCATGGTGTAAATTCTTTTAACTTGATGTTAAAATAACTCGAATCATTTTTGTGTTATTGTAGGTGCTAACTATTATAAGTCTTAAGGGCCATCAAACTTTAATTTGTGACTAAATATACAAGAAAGATATTTCCCTTCACAAACAACAATCTACCCTTTTCCGGCTTCATTGTTGATCCTTTTCCTTTCTCTTATATATGCTAAGATTGTTTTTATTTATTTATTTATTTTTATTTTTATTTTTATTTATAAGTATATATGCTGAAATTGTTATATATATATGCATAAAAGACTTTTTTTGGTCAATCAAACCACAAAAACTTTAAAAATGGATACCAATCTTATAAATTGGTCAGATTTGTTTTATTCTGTCTAGTAGAATTAGAGTCTGATTGATATTGCGTTAGAGAGTTTAAAAAATACTTTTAATACTTAAAAAGTTGTGCCAAATAAAAATTGGTATGTTTGTTAAAAAATTTCAAAAGTACTTTTAACTCTTTTATTCTAAAAATGGCCAAAATGCACTTTTAGTAGAAGCTTAAAAATGAAGCTTTGGCCGAAAAACACTTTTTGACTTAAAAACTTTATTTCTCAAACAGAATCTTAAACATACTCTCAGTAGTCATATAAGAATGTTCTGCAGCATAAATATGAGTTTTGATACCTTGTGAGCAAGTTGTAAGGCATCAAATATATTACTTAATGCTTCTCTCACTTAGGATTGACTCCATTTTTTTGTTGTTTTTGTAGATGAAAAAAATTCAAGCAACAGTTATGGTTGCAGTTGTATCTATCCTTGATTCCTTCTTGTTGAGGTTGTAATCTTAGAAGATATTAAAGCATAGGCATTAACGCTTTCTCTTTTTCTTTCTTTTTTTTTTTTTTTTTGAATAAATAACTTCATTTCATTCAAAAACTTATCAGAAGAAGCCTAGAGTCGAAAAAACTCTAAACAGCAAGAGCAAATTGCTCTAAAATAACGACATCATAAATACATTGGGGGATCTCCTCCATCTAGATATTAGAAACACCCACATTCCCTGTTATCTTCACCAACCCATGCGCCACTTCATTCAAATCCCTTTAACATGTTCCACATTCCACCTCTTGCAGTTTGAAAGTAAAAAGAGGATATCTTCAATAACTTAACCATAGCGACACCACGCTGATCCCTTATTGTTGATAGCTAGGACTACTTGTTTGGAATCTCCCTCCAAAATAATTTGCTGCAAACCCAAATCACGACTAAATTCTATAGCACATAGAGCTCCCATAGCTTTAGCTATAACAGGATCGGGGCAACCCTCTATAACCTGACAAGTTGCCACACAAACCTATCCCATATGATCTCTTACAATAATCCCCACTCCAATTTGTTTTTCATCTGACTTCACAGCATGTCCCAATTTGTTTTAAACGTTCCACTGAGAGGGGCCTTCCATCTTCCTTGCATTGTGACAGTTAGGTTTGTCAGAGTTACCTGTTCATCTCTCATCACCGTAGCCTGCCTCCATTGCTCTAGTTGAGTTTTTGCTGTCTAGGCCACAACACATGGGTGCAGAAAAATCCCACCATGTAGTGCATCATTTCTTCTAGCGTAAATTCGACGTGCCGTTGCTGCAGATTCTCGAAAAGGTCCATAAAATCCATCACCATAGATGAGCTCTTTTGGATGGTTTTTCCACACGCTGCCCAAACATCCTGTGCCGCCAAGCATAACCACAATGCATGGAGAGCTGTTTCATCTTCTCTAGTGCAAAGATCACAAGTCATGTCATTCAGTACCCCTCTACGCTAAAGATTTTCTTTAGTCGGGAGGATATTATTGCAAGCCCTCCAAATAAATACCTTTGTATTATTAGGGACCTTCAAATCCCAGATGGTTTTCCAAAGTGAGCTAAAGCCCGATTTCTTGGATCCTCCCTTCCCTTCTCTGCATTTCGTTCAGGTAATAAGCACTCCTTACGGAGGACTCCCATAAGGCTGTAGCTTGCCATATCATTTTGTCTTGATTTTTAAATTTGCTCACAGGCAACCCGCATATCCACTATGCTTCCTCCTCCCAAAAAACTCTCGTATTAGAGGAATATTCCATCGTGTTGTGGTAGGCTCAATGAGCTCACAAACCTTGGCATCCTTGTCTAACATCCTACAAGGTGTTTGTATGGCATAAAAGGAAGGTTTTGGGATCCACTTATCTCCTCATATAGACACTGATTTTCCATCCCCAATGCGCCAAACCAACTATGTAAATAACAGATCCTTGGTTTACAATAAACTCCTCCAAGCCAAAGACGATCGACTCCCCACTTTTGCATCCCTCAGGGTTCCCCTCGGAAAATATTTGCCTTTATAATTTTTTAGGCCAAACTATCAGGCTGCTGCAGCAAACACCACCCTTGTTTAGCTAGTAGGGCTTTGTTGAAACACTGTAGATCACGAAATCCCATTCCACCTTGTGATTTAGCCCTCTCCATTTTCTCGCAACTCATCCAGTGAATTTTCTTATCATTCTCCTTGTGCCCCCACCAGAATTTCTGCATAATTGTATTGATCTCTTTGCACAATGTTTTTGGGAGTAAAAAGATACTCATGCTGTATGTCGGAATAGCTTGAACCACAGCTTTTAATAGGATTTCTTTACCAACTTGTGATAGAAACTTCATCTTCCAATCAAAGACCTTTTTTCTTACCCTTTCCGTCAAACTCTGAAATTCCCGTATCCTAGACTTTCCCACCAATGCCGGTAGCCCCAGGTATTTGTCATACCTTTATGTAGCAGGGACGCCTAAGAGTCGAAGTATGAGATCCCGAACCTCCTGGCATGTATTTCTACTAAAGAAGATGGATGTTTTGTCCCTATTCAGCCTTTGCCCCAAAGCTTGTTCATACCCTTCCAAAATCATTGTTAATCGTTGCCAATCTTGTGTGATAGC